>CM055204.1:18463321-18748321 GCA_029224185.1 Karalla daura | reverse complement strand
AAGTCAGCGAGAGTCTACCATAACGCCTAACCAGGTCAGCTTCTCCTTCCGTCCTCCTCACATTCTCTTTTTTTAACTCCACCCCGAGTTTAATTTCTGAGACGAGCTCCCACCTCGACGTTAGAGGCTGCACTCAAATGAAGAGAGGAAAACAAGAAGTGAGGGGGGAGGAGAGGCTAACGGCAGCCTCGGGATGAAGGAGAAGGGCTCCCACTGCAGATGTGTTCGGGTTGAACCCGTAGAGGAGCTGAGAAGGAGAACTCCCGAGGAGGTGAGAGGAGAACGCTTCCCGGTCCCAACGATGCTCAAGCGCTTCTTCTAACGAGGTCCAGGCTGGTGAAACCAGGATCTGCATGTGAAGAACAAGCAAGGACCGGCCCAGTGCAGCGCCCCCCCCACTCTGCCATCACGACCCGAGGTCTGAGGCGGACGCCTCCACGAGGACACGCCAGGGAAGACCAAGCCAGGGAGGACCACGCCAGGGAGGACCACGCCAGGGAGGACCGAGAGACGAAGGACGGCTCGACAAGTCCAGGAGGGACAACGTTTGGTTTGACCCTTTTACAGCTTTCACAGGACTCTGCCTGGACAAGAATCTGGGGATGTCTGAGGGATGGTGCCCGACGAGGTGTCCATCATCATCATCATCATCAGATATGAATGGACGAGGTGTTCACTCAGGACAGAAATGATTACTGAATGAAATATTCATACTTTAATGTGTTTTACAGTTTAAGCTGTGAGGCTGGTTTTACAGCTCAGTGGAGGGAAGCGATGGCTTAAAACTACATCACGTGACGTAAAGTATTTCAGAATGCCAGCGACATCTCATCATTTATGTTGATAAAGAAAAGAAAGATGTTTAGTAAAAGAAAAGTACTTGGGGGCCTTTTTAGTGCAAGACTACTACTACTGCTGCTACTACTACTTTGGTCTCATCAAAAAAGAAGGTTGTGAGATTTGTTGTGAGAAACATTTGTAAAGTTGTGTTTAGTGCTTTCATCAACTGTCTGACACTATTCTAGTGCAGTCTCAACAAGTGGAGGGATTTTCTCCACTAAAGTGCTTCCTAAAATCTCATCGAGTGAGGAGAAGCCGGAGAGGGAACTCCTGCTGCAATCTGGCAAGAGGAGGATAAATAAGACACTAAACCACCATCAAACCCGTTTCCACTTTAAGTCCTTATCAATAAAATATCACTAAAGTGCTCAATATGGAATCAATAGAGTTGCCTCGTGAAATTGAGAAATTTGTAGTTTGTTTTTTTTAATCTCAATCCTTTATCGAGGCAGCCTCACACCTAGGGACAGTTTGGAGTCTCAGAGCAGCCTGAACATGTAAGTTACGTTCTAGGACTGTGTAATTCCAACCCAGGTCCCCAGGTCAGCCCAGCCCCGGGGAGCACAGCCTGAGTGTTGCTTTTTTTTTACCTATTATATTTTGAGATTTTCAACTCAGAACTAGTAAATCAGACTGTTTATTAGAATTCTTATTATCTTATTGAGGATATATGATAGTGCAGACTTCAGTCTTTCAACCTGAATATTTCTATGATGGACAGTGGTCACAGTCGCACAAACACACTTTTCTAGGAAGAAGTTTTGAAGGGGGCAGGAACAGATTTAAACCAGACAAATAGAAGCAGAGAATCTAGAGAATCTCCTCTCCTCCTCCACTCCCTCACCTTGTCTCTCTCCTTCTCCTTCAGTTTGTCCATGGACCTCTTCAGTCCCTCGTCCAGCAGGTCCATCAGCCTCACCGTGTCTCCAGACCGGGTTTTGAACTTCTTCCTGAGCGACGAAAGACGATAAAAACTTCAGCGAGAGTGCAACGATCGCCTGCAGCCGATCAGACAGGATTTATCAAGCAGTTTTCATTGTTTAGATGACGCACAAAGTTAAATAAAAGTGAAAAAACAAAAATAAAACACACACACAAACAGGTGTTACAGTGATGAAACACCAGAGACTGGATAGAACTAAATAAATGAGAAGCTAAACAAATAGGGATTGTTAAGAGAATACTAATAAAAACAACAATAACAGTTACTGTTCCTTGTAGTCGTATTATAGCAGCGATAACAGTTAAATGATGAAGACGAGGGTGAGGACAGACTGAAGGGGAAATCAACTAAAAGACTCAACAAAATTAAACAAAAGGAACCAGAATTTAACAGTTCAATACAAAGACATTGTGTAATAGAATATGGAACAAAAATGACATGAATAGACTGTAGAATAAGAGGATTGAATATATTCAGGCTAACGTCTTCGGGCCAGAACCTGGAACCGCTCAGAGCCGTCAGGACGGCCCGGCAGCGACCCAGGTTGGATCTGTCCGCCGTAATTACGACAAAATATTAGATTACTTCAGCCCGTTGATGCCTCCAGCCGACACGTTCTGTACCATGGAGCAAATGGGATGAGCATTAGAAGCAGAACACGAGCCAAAACCTTAATAACCCCCCCTCCTAACAGCTCCCCCCTGGCTGTTAAGCCCTTATTGTCTGGCTGAGCGATTATGAAAAACAGCATGATAAATGTCTGATGAGTCTGACGAGGTGCAGGCGCTGCAGGGCCTACTGACCCCCCCCCCCCCCCCCCCCCCCCCCCCCCCCCCGTCAGGTTACCGGGGGGGGGGGCGTTTAGCAGCGCCCCGTTATGGCCGCCTCCTCGGCCCGGCGCTCTGATCTTCCTCACCAGACGATTGATCGGGAAAAAAACGAGAGCGTGACAGAAAACTGCAGAGCATCTATCAGCCACGCTGTAATCACTGCTCGCTATTATAAGGGAGTAAATAACACACAGGGAGGAACTGGGATCAGGGATCAGGGAACTGGGAGTGAGGACAGGAAAGGAGTGGTAAACTGAAGAAGAGTGGAATGAGAAATGTCAGAAAAAGATGGTTCTAGAGTGGCAACACTTCTTGACTGCAGGTGACACTGTAGAAGTCTCCTGGTCTGAAAAATGGAGCCAACGAGGAAGTGACTTTACTTGCAATACCACCTAGGTCCACTAGGGTTGGCTCCAAAGAAGCACTTTCCCCAATACACAGTCTAAAAACCACCATTTTCAGTCATGAAACACTCATTCAATACATAGAGTTCCAAGGTGTCTGTCAAGGGTGGGGGCGGGGCTACTGGGCCCGGCAAAAACAAGAAGAGAAGCCATACATGTGATGAAAGAGCAACTGAAGAAAGACTACAGCATAAAAAAAACCATCCTGGAGCCGGGTTCTGTGGGAGCTGCTCCTCACACTGATAAACGATCCTGTAAAGTGGTCCACACTCACTTGTCCTCCCCCAGCACCACCCCGAAGCCTGCGTGCTCCACCCGGGTCACCTGGGGGTCGTACCAGCCGATCATCTGAGCCGCCGCAAACACCACCTGGAAGTGTGTGCCCTGGAGGAGGAGAACACACACACACACACAGAGTGTAAATGTCACGCTACACAGACGAGGAGACGTGGCTGATGAATGATGGGCCTGAGTGGACCCGGGACGACACGTGTTAGGATGGGAGGGTGAGTGAATCCTCGCTGTGGAGGTTGAGATATTGTATCTGGGTATGAAAAGAAACTTCCAGGCGCCAGAGATGGACCCGCAGCACATCACTCATCCCTCTCTCTCTCTCTCTCTCTCTGTCTGTAGGATCCTGTCACCGTGGTAACGTTTCCCACGGGTCGCTCTGTATTTACTGCTCCTCCTGATGAATCTAGTTTCCCCTCAGCTTCCAGTCAGACCCCGCTCCTCTCTCCCCAAAGCTATAATGATGATGATGACGACTTAACAAAAAAAGCAAACCCTGTGTCTTCCAACATGCAATCAACTCACTTCAGTTGAAACAGGATATCTGTGTGAATCCTCAAGTTAATTTCAATACATTATTGAGCCTTAAAGATCTTTGTCACCTGATACTTGTATCAGGTAATGACAATGAAGTTGAATATCATCTCATCATCTATCTTCTCAATACTTGTATTGTGTCATTTCATATGTAATATATAGTGTTTTTTTTCCTTCTTCAACTTGATGCAGGTGTCTATTAACCAAGCACTGCTGGTGAGGAAGTGCGTCTCTCTGCAATGCTGTGGCTAAAAAGTGTCAGACAACAACTTTCTTACGAATTTGTGCTCCATGCCACACACTTTGAAAAGAAAAAACCCCTGAATCTAAAGGGAGATTTCCTGTAGCAGAACGCTGAAACTTATAGCTCAGCGCTAACGGGACGGAGACTGCAGCGAAGCAAAAGGTCCCTGTGCTCCCTATTAGACGCAGCCTTTTGGCTGGTTTTCTTTTTTAGGGGGTCCAGCTTCTATATTTGTTCACACCATCTTTCAAGCTTTCCATTTCCTCCTCCTCCTCCTCCTCCTCCTCCTCCTCCTCCTCCTCGCCCACCTGGCCACTGTCAGTGATGTAGATGATGATGTCGGCCTTCTCCTCGAAGATGCGCTGGTGCAGGGCGGCCAGGTCCGACGTGTCGTAGGTGTAGCCGCCGTCCGACTTGACGATGGTGAGCGGGATGGACTGACCCGGGGCGAAGACGATCTTACGGCCCTCGTCCATCTCGACAAAGCCTGAACAGTGACAAGAAACGAGAAAGTTATTTAAAAACAAAAAAAAGAGAGATAATGAGAGAGAAATAATATGGGCATGAGTGCAGGATGGAAAAAGGAGGGAGAGAGGGGAGACAATGAATCAAACAGAAGGTGAAGGTGCAGGAAGAAGGGAGAGGACACATACAGGATATTTATGAGACAACACTGCCCCCTTATGGCAGACCCGGAGAGCTGCAGCCTGTGATGGGTGAGTCTATTGAATTTTGAGGATTATGTGTTATTGGTTGAAAAGTGCTTCACCAAAGCCTTTAAAAACCTCATTCATATTAATGCACACCATGAGCGAGGGACTCCAGCCCAGTACATTAAGGAGGATCAAAGAGAAATGAGAACACAGATGGATTTCCATTTCTCAGACTGACCTTTCGCCTCAAACTCCTTCACCACCTCCGTCATCCTGTCCTGGTAGTACGACTCTCCCCTCTCGATGATGGAGATGTCCAGGCAGTCGTAAACCTTCTGAAACTCTGTTAAACAGAGCCAAAGAAGATCCGTTTTTAGCTAACCAAAAGAAAAAGCTTCCTTTGGTTGGAGATGTCTCGGGACTGTTCCTCTAACCTTTGCGGGACACGTCACAGATCAGGTTCCAGGCTTTGATGAAGTCGGGCTCTTTGCTCTGCAGCTTGACCACGCACTGGTACGCACGCTTCTTGAAGTCCTCCTCCTCGTCGAAACGCTTCTTCGACTCCTGGAGAGAGAGAGAGAGAAGAGAAAAAAAAGAGAAAGGAGGGAGATGAGAGCAGATGTAGGAGGTCAATGAGGTGTGGAGAGAAATGAGGGAAGACGTGGGAACCGGCACTCGGTATTCGCTCGATATACATACCAAAGTGCAAGAGCAAAACGGCACAACCCTCGCCATCAAACATCACGCTGATATGAACTTTTCCTTTCTTTATCATCAAAGCACTTCCCTCGTGCTAACTAGAGCTTGACTGTGGGTGAATTTGCATAAAACTATCCACAAAACATCAGACATTATGACTATATTCTACTACTTATCATTATGGCAGGTGATATTACAAAGACGGACAAAACTGCAGCTCCATTTTACAATCTCCTCTGATACAGACACAAATAACAACAGGAGGAGGAGGAGGAGGAGGAGGAGGAGAAGGAGGAGGAGGAGGGACTGACCTTGTAGAAGGCCTGCAGGTCACTGATGGGCGGGCACACTGTGAGGTAGTCTGGGAACTTGTCCTGCAGGTGAGCGATCAGCATGCCGAACTGGGTGCCCCAGTCGCCCACGTGGTTCAGCCTGAGGGGCGACACAGGCGGTCAGAGAGGACGAGACGTGGCCGAGGCTGGAGCCTCCATGTCTCCATGATGGGTGGAGATGAGAGGAGAGCTCCATCTGTTTATCTAAAGTTCACCATCAGCATGAAGCCATCTTTAAAATGGTCTTAAAGCTTGTGTTTCTACGGAGATGAACACATTAGTGTGTTACATGTGAAAGGGTGACTGTATGTGTGTCTGCACATAGTGAGGATGTTGTTTTAATGTTGTCAAGTTACTTGGAAATAGCATTTAGTTACTGATTACTTCTCCAAGAAAGTAAGTTACTGTACTGAAAACTTATTGTATATTTCATCAGTAATTAGTGACTTTGATGTGATGATGCACAACCTGAGCACGCTATGAAGCAAAAGACCTTTCAGCCTAATTATACATACAGAGGAACCTCAACGCTGGCAGGACCACTGTGGGGCGACACTTTCGATTTAGATTTCGTAGCCCAGTTTGTATTCTCATATGATAAGGTGTTGGTAAGTCAAGGTTCCACTGTGTGTGTGTGTGTGTGTGTGTGTGTGTGTGTGTGTGTGTGTGTGTGTGTGTGTGTGTGTGTGTGTGTGTGTGTGTGTGTGTGTGTGTGTGTGTGTGTGTGTGTGTGTGTGTCTGAAGAGACCTGAGGACATCGTATCCCAGGAACTCAAAGAGGCGACAAGTGCTCTCCCCGATGATGGTGGAGCGCAGGTGACCCACGTGCATCTCTTTGGCGATGTTGGGGGAGGAGAAGTCCACCACCACCTGACGAGACAGAGACAGACAGGCAGACAGAGACAGACAGACAGACAGACAGATGGACAGACAGAGACAGACAGGCAGACAGACAGAGACAGACAGAAGCGTCACCCTCACAGTAGAACTGGGCAGCCTGCAGAAGCTGCATCTGTGTGGTTTCTGACTAGAGGTGAACTGACTAGACTAGAGGTGGACTGACTAGACTAGAGGTGGACTAGAGGTAGACTGACTAGACTAGAGGTGGACTGACTAGACTAGAGGTGGACTGAGTGGACTAGAGGTGGACTGACTAGACTAGGGGGGGACTGACTAGACTAGAGGTGGACTGACTAGACTAGAGGTGGACTGACTAGACTAGAGGTGGACTGACTAGACTAGGGGGGGACTGACTAGACTAGAGGTGGACTAGAGGTAGACTGACTGGACTAGGGGGGGGACTGACTAGACTAGAGGTGGACTAGAGGTAGACTGACTGGACTAGGGGTGGACTAGAGGTAGACTGACTAGACTAGAGGTGGACTGACTAGACTAGAGGTGGACTAGAGGTGGAGTGGTTGAGAGACAGACCTTCTTCTTGGAGGCCAGCGGAGGAGGCTTCACCCCGTTGATGAGCAGGTTGCTCAGCAGCTTGGAGACGAAGCCTCTCTTCAGGTGCACGTTGATGAAGCCTGAAGACCAGAGAGAGAAATGAGACTCAACTCTGTTTAATGACACATTTATTTACTTTAGATATTGAATTATTAAGTTTATTTTATGCATTTACAGATTTTTAGTTTTATCATTGATATTTATCATTTGTGTATTGTTTTACATATTAGTGATCCATATAATTATTATTATCATTTACATTTATTATCAAGTATTTATTGATATATAATGATCAATAAATATATAAATATATATAAAAATATGAAATAGGCAAATATATTTACATATGTTGATTTTAATTTTACATATTTATTTTATATATATATATAATTAATAACTTTTATTGAGCATTTTTTATTTTCTTTTATCATTATTTATAAATCCATAAGTCTTAATTTACATATTTAAAGCTAATTATTTTAGATTGTTATTTGATATCTATCTATGACATTATAACTATCATAACGATCAGCTGTCTGAATGTTTCGTTACCTGGTCCTGCTATCTCAGTTTTCTGGATGAGCTCGTTGTCTGGAAGGTTCTGGATGATCTTCTCAGCGATTTCTCTGGGGTTGACCTTCATCCCCTTCGCCTTCAGCATCTGCACCGGCACACAGTCAGAGAGCGGAGCCCGTGTGAGGCGCTGCCGGGGAGCAAAGGTGTGCTGACCCGCTCAGGTGTCACTTCACAACACCAGAGCGCTCTCAGACTGGGATATGGAGTCAAAGTAAAAGACTAAAAGGACAAAGAAGGTGTGCTACAACTACAAATCCTGACTTTAGTTTCACAAACGCGTTGAAGGAAAACCCAAACACGGAATCGAACTCGATTCGAGACGTTTTAAGGGAAACCTAGAGGGAAAAGATCACTTAATACTGAATTTGTTGAAAGGCTTTTAAACATCATCACGTTCTCATGCTTTGAGAAATTATAATTCTGGGTGAATAATTATTGGTGAAGTCTGAGGTGTAATGTAAGACTCAAATGTATGAGATGAGCTCAGAGAAGCAAAATTCACAACAATCTTCACAGAATCTTTACAGTTACAATGAACAAGTAATAATAATAATACAAGTAAGTACAGAAGCTATAAAAGCAGTATTAAGTCATAATCTTCAGTAATTCATAATAAATGAATGATATGTTGGGAATAATGGAATTGGAAGAATAATGACAAACAAGATCATAAATAGTTGAAACTATAAGTCTGCCACGGTTACAGTTACTGTCTGGTTCAGGAACAAGGTTATAAGCTGTCGTATAGTGAAGCATGCGAGTACAATATGTCAGGTTGCCAGATAAGATAAAGGCTCGTAAAACAGCATCCAGGTCACTTCTAATGAATGACTCCATTCAAGCAAGCTAGCTTCCCTGTCATCTGACACAGCCAGGATCTGCAGCCTGATTCTAGGAGTCATAGGTCTACCCTGCAGCTGTCTGACCTGGGCCATGCCCATGGCGCTGTTGCACTGGTAGTCTCCGAACTTGGCCTGCTGGTTGGGCGCCACGGACAGCGGCGGGTTGTCCAGCTCGGGGTAGGAGGCCCGGATGGCCTGGCTGAAGATCTCCTGCAGCCGCCCGTTGATGTTCTGCATGGCTTTGCTGTTCTGTGGAGACGGAGTGGTGGTGTCTTCCTGGAGGCTCTGAGGAGGAGCGAGCAGCCGCTTCAGAAACACAGTCCTGACTAAATGCTCTGCAGAGGCTGTAGCTTCAGTCACCATAATGAAAGTAAAACGTACCCTCCTGTAAATTCCCTCTAAAGTACATGCAATTGTGGAATACAATTCCTGAGGTGCCTTTAGTGTCTTTAGACTTAGATTTAGTCGTTTAGAAGATGCTTTTATCCAAAAACGAGCTGCTTGTTTAATAACTGGAAAAGGCAATAAGGATCATATGCCAATATAAGCCACGATTGTGATGATAAATGTCTAAGTTAATCTAATCTAATAAAATAATCAACAACTATTTTGATAATTGATCTGATTCGACAGAAATTTGAAAAAAACTGACGGACCCTATCTTGGCTTCTGTGAGGCAGGCGTTAACGTTTTCACAGTTTTTATATCATCTTATAACCCAAACAACTCAGATGTCCAAATAATTACAAGCTACGTTCAATTACTGATTTATAGACTGCTGAACGAGCTTCTGAGGCAGCCTTGGACCACCAGCTGTGTCCTGACCTCATTCCAGAAGGCTCCTTCCCGGCCTTAAAGCCCAGGCTGGGACGGAGCATGGCCACTCACCCTCTTCAGGATGTTGATGCGGTACTTAAGCCTGGAGTTCTCCTCCCGCAGCTCCTCCAGCTGTGGCGATGAGTTCAGGGTCTGTGGTTTCTTCAAGCTCTCGATCTCGGCCGACAGTCGCTGGATCTCACGCTCCTGACAGGAGAGGAACAGATACGTGTCTGTTTTAGTTTCAGTCTGACTCGCAGTATATGGGGAGTGTCAGTGACCTACCAGGTCATAAAACAGGGTGTTAATGGCAGTACAATGTCAATACTGCCTGGTCATTAACACACATAATGAAACACAGAACAAACTGAAACTATGTGAACTCTAGAGACTCTTTTTTTATAGATAAATTGTGTTTGAACATCCATCATCTTATCCATTTCTCCTCCAACTGTGCTATAAGTATTATAAGAATGAAGTCTGATTGATTGATCTTATTTGACTGTTCAATTGAGTCATGTATTACCACTAGAGGGCGGCAAAACACCTTTACATGTATTTTCAATAAACTTAACTACCATTTAACCGCAAACTTAAAAACATGAGACAGAGAGCTTGTTGAGTCGGCATCATTACACTGATGTATAATACAACCCTTCATATTCCGTGGGTGTACATGCAACAAACTTAGTTTCCATTTCTGCGTATTTCGAAACCTATTGATGTTCATCTCACCCGCATGTCAGTAAGAAATTACAATTGTTAAGAGCTCCAAACATAACATCAGGTACGAATGAGGGCTCAGTGTTGATCTAGACAGCGATGACGGGCAGTGGCTGATGTGTCCGGTCTGTCCCGTGGAGAGGCTGACAACCTCATGAATGACAGAATCACAAAAAGAGAAATCGCATTTTTTCACAAAATTAAGAGGAGTTTTATCTACTTTCAAATAGCCGAATTCAAGACAAGGATGCAACTAACAAGTGAACAGCATTAGGTTGTTCTGACAAGGGTACATTTTGAGTATGAAGTAAAAAGTGTTAAATTGAGAGTTTATCTTGGGGGATTTGGCGCATCACCTGAGCACACGCGTTTAGCCTGCTCGCTAGCATCGCTCCACACACACCGGCCTCTCACCTGCTGCTGGAGCCGGGATGCGTACTCTGTCACGGGGTCTCCCATCGTCCTGAAGCACCGCAGAGAAACTCTACTGCTGACTGGCTCTGGAAACTCGTGGCTGATGAAACAAGCTGAGGGAGGAGGAAGAGCTTCACAACTTTGAGGTGCACTTCCTTCCACACTTTCTTCTTCGCGGAGCGGAGGGAGAGAAAAGCAGCGCCGCGCTATCGCCCCCCTGTGGCTGCATTTGAAACTTACCCGAAAAAGTTGTATGAAATAAAAACGTAAAACTGTAATTAGCACACATGATTAATAATAAAAAAGTTGTTTATTTGACTTGTCCAGATACATTTATTTTTGTCCCTTTATAAGGTGCTTGTTCAGAGTGAAATTTGGATGGAATAGGTGACATTGGTTAACAACACTTAGTTCACAAGTATATTCAGTAATGCTTTGCATTACTTAATCTACTTAACCTACTAAAGTTTTAACATATCAAATTAAAGCACTTGTATTACACTTGTATTATGCTTGTATTCTGAATGGTCAATGAAAATTTTTGAAACCTCAGTTCCAATTTAATTCAAATTCTCAGAATTGAAATGGCATTTGCCATTAAGGGTTGGAGCAGATGTATGGATGATTTTTACCAGATCCAGCATTGTCAATCAAAAATGGTTCTTCTGCCTTTGTTTGTGAGGGAGAGCTTAACAAAAAGGCGCAAACACCACACACGGCACATGAAAATAGAAGAGAAGAACTTTTTTTATTTGTTGTGAAACTACAAAACATATCGTCTGTTTTTTCTTTTGTGCTGGTGAAATATTTACAACTCTGGTTGACAGTACAGTGTCTGAGAATAAAATTCACAGCTTTTCGGGACTCTCGCAATAAAAAGAAAGAAAAACAAAAACAAAAAAACAGGAAAAGCACACCCAAATCACAAAGTGCAATAAATACATGCGTATGTGTCTCATAGCCGCCTCCGCACGTTACCAGTTTCATTGCCAGTCAAAACACAGATTCATTAGAAAATAAAGAATAATCAAATGAGGAGAAAAATGCACTTGAACTTGAGAAAAAAAAACAAAACAAGAATTATCTCACAACCTACACAATTAATACAAATAATTATGTGTGACTAACAGCATTTTGTTTTGTCTTTTACCGTTTGTTTTGTTTTCCGAGCGATGGTGATTTCTCCTAACAGAAACGTACATTCCTTCATCCGCCTGTTGCTGAGTCCATGTCAGCGCTTAGACAACATCCGCTCCACGGCGACTGTGAGTTGGGTGGACAGTCCTACTCTCTACAACCACTGGCTCTACGGTGAAGGCAGACACACACAGGTCAGGGGAAAAGACGCCCATCGTCTCCACTTTCCCAGATCCTCTCAGACCTCCTGAAGGCACACTGTCCCCGTTTAACCCCAGGCTTCCCCTGCTTTCACAGGGTTCCTGCTCACCCTTCAAAACTAAAACAAAACAAAGATAAAACCCCCGGGCTCAGCTGCATCCGCACTGCAGGAAAGTCCCACCTGGAGCCAGAAGAATCCAGCAGATATGACTTGGATTTAACACCAGTTTCACCAGTTTCACACTGGTTTTGGTGCAAGAAGCGGGAATTAAGGCGTGGAGACGTGAAGTGACAGGGGATTAAAAAAGCTGATTGTTAAAGCGAGCACAGTGAAGATCTCGATCTAAAATGTTTCTGCTGAGCCAGAAACAAAAGGACTTAAACACTGACTCCATTTATGGCTAATTAATTAGACAATACTCACTAATATTTGAGAAAATCATCATGGAGTGTTGCCAGATGTGAAAAAGGGTCATAAATGCATAATTAGGGATTCTGCCATCAATGCAGTTCCTGAAGTCCAGTGTCTGAATTGACAGCTCTCTCGAGTATGTTTTTGTCACTAAATGTTCCAAACATTAAAAATGAATGTTTAAGACTGTGTTAGACATAATGCTCCTTGGTGAGTAGACTGTAATGCAGCAACCACATAGAACCAGATATGACCTGAATGGTGTCGTCTGCCTGTTTCTAGTAGGTTTCCATCTATTTAACAAACCTACAACTCAGGACGTACTGTGCTTCATCGTACAAGACTTCTTGTACTTCATTTAAGTAGAGTTACAAGGAGAGGGGAGGGATTGGGTAAGATTTCTTTGTGTGTGTGTAGGACGACATCTTTGGTATTGATCTGTGCTCGTCTTGGGACTGTTGAGACGATGAAGATATGTTGGGACACTAAGCGTTCCTGCAGTGCGAGCGCAGCCTCAGTGTTATAACATCCTCACAGCATTAGATTCATCACGATTCATCACCTTCCATCAGGTTTTGCTTCTCTTTTCTAGATAAGAGCTGTAGTGTTGATTATTATTATCATTGTTATGTAGTTGTGGGCTATTTTTTATGTTTTCTTACTTACAGACACTTGTGCAAAATATTCC
Source organism: Karalla daura (assembly GCA_029224185.1). Classification (NCBI taxonomy): domain Eukaryota; kingdom Metazoa; phylum Chordata; class Actinopteri; order Chaetodontiformes; family Leiognathidae; genus Karalla; species Karalla daura. The sequence continues at coordinate 18,735,287 of CM055204.1, read as the reverse complement.
TACTTCTTCCTAACCCTCTACCTGAATGTGTTAGTTAGTTATCATGAAGCTGAGTGTTATTTCATGGACTTTATGGAAAGGGTGGGGGGATGGAGGGAGGGAGGGAGAGGACGAACGAGGAAGAACGCTCAAAGAGGCAACGAGTGGTCAGGAAATGGCGAAACATGTGGAATGACGATGGTTTGTGCTACGTCAGGAATGGAGGTGAGCAGCGTGGTGACCCAGCAAGAACTCCAAAAAGACCTCAGAGGTCATTAGCTCCACTGAAAGGAGAAATGGAAGATTATGATTTTATTTGCTTGATCTTCTTGCATCACTTCGAGCAGATCCCAGTCATGCTGCTGTTCTGCTACATCTTTAAATCAAACTGCTGCTATTTTTTGTTTCCCTGAACGGTTTTATTTTTGCAAACGTCTGACACTAATAAAAAGCCTCTCTGTTCTGTAGTCGTGACAGGAAAAAACATGCTAAAAACGATTAAAAGACGAGAGGCTGCAGGCAAAGTACTGCGGACGCTCCGGCTGAGGACTTGAACATGCTGCGGAGCGTCCTGGTGGGTTAGCTGCCATCGCTCAGGGCGAGTGAAGCGGGTGCGAGCAGGATCGTTTCAATACTGCACAGTTTCTGGAGGTGGATGGGAAGGAACGACTTCTCTAGCACATCCAGATACAAACACAAAGAGACGTTAAGAAAAAAAAGCAATGATAAACTAAAAAAGCGCAGGCGGCGTGCCACAGTCAAGGTCCCGTGGCCACCCAGAGCTCGGTTGCCACGGAAACGGATGCGACTCCAACCACAGCCTCGCTCTGCTCAGCAACAAGAAGGAAGGAGAAAAAAACACTTTTCTGCTCCTCTGACTTTATGTCGATCTGTAGGTCTGTTGAATCAAGCCTCAAAGCCCTCTCATCTCTAACGCTTTTTGTTTTGATAAGTAAACATACAGTACATCACGATGCGTAGCCTAGCAACCAGAAAAACTTCACCTTGAGGAAAAAGGTGAGCCTCCACTCTGCCCCTGCTGTAAATGGTGGAAAACGAACGGATGTGAGGATTGTAACGTAACACGCTGCTTCTTCTTCTGCCTTTGGTCGAAAAACACTGAGCTGACAAGGCTGTGAAGAGACCAGACAGACAGGGCAGTCTTCCCTCCAAATATGAGAACAGCAGTCATGATGGAATGTGTAGAGGACGGTTCGCTGTTGCTGGGCCACCCGCTCAGGATCCAGTTGTAAGACACGTGAAAGAAGGCAAGTCGATTTGTCTGAAAATAATCCAGTTACAGACCAGGAAATGACAACATGTCATCAGCCACCGGCCAATCCCTGTAAAGGTCGGCCACCATGTGATCTGTCATGGGGGGGTGAGGGGGTGGTGGGGGGGGTTGTTTCTTCCTCTTACAATCAATAAGAAGTTCACAGTCATCAAAAATACATTTGATCTTCACTTCCTGTGTGTTTCGACAATCTTTGAGTGCCTCTACAATCAATAATCATTCCAGCGCGAGGCAGAAAGGTTCAAGGATGTATTCCTAACTTCCTTTTTTTTTTTTTTTTTTAACTTTTACCTCAAGTTTCTTAAAGTGCAGACTACCCGATCATCTACCTGAGTGTTAGCGAGTGTTAGTGCTGCGTCTACACCTCCTCTCTAAGTGTGCGTGTGTGTGACGTGTACGATTCATGAATCAGATCCAGTTTGTTTTCCTCTCGTTTTCCTGAATCACCTGTTGCGTAGAAAACCAGGTGTGCTCTCACAATGAACGTAGAAAGTTTTCAAAATGTTCCAGAAAACAAACAAACAAAATGAAAGTGGGTATGAAACATCTCCTGAATGTACGCATTTGTGTTTACCTTCCTCTGAAGTTGCTTTTTTTCTTTCGTACCTTTTTGTTTCCTCTGTGCTGTGTTGTTGTTGTTGTTGTGCTATGGACAAACATCTTCCCACCGCCAACGGGTCACTTAGTACAAAAACCGCTTGTACGCACACGTGTGTGTGTGTGTGTGTTTGTGTGTGTGTGTGTGTGTGTGTGTGTGTGTTTGTGTGTGTGCAGTGGCGTGGTTTTGTGCTGGAATGATTTTTCTTCTTCTTTAAAAACACCTAAGAGCCTATAAACAGCTTGTTAGTAACAGAAACACGACGCCATAAACAGAGTGGACGAGAAAGACAGAGAGAGAGAGAAATAATAATAATAATAATAAAAAACAAAAACAAAAGCTCTAGCAGTGCTATCACTAATTTACAAAGACTATCCACATTAGAAAGGCTGAGCTCTTTAAAACGCCACTGCGTCTGACTGTTCTCCTTTCTCCTCTTCCTTCTCTCCAGACTAAAACACGTCATTCTGATTATTATTATCATCATCATCACGGTGTAAATTCTTCATGATACCACCAAGCGTTTGCTTCATCTGTGTGCAGCAGCGGGGCCAGGCTGGGGGGGCGCGTTGAAATGCTTGTGGTGGCTCACACGTCGTCGGCCGGCAGGTCGGGGATGCTGGTCTTTGCTCGGGTGAAGAAGGCCATCTTCTCCCTGCAGTCACCAGGGACACGGACGGAGACAGGGAGACGTCACACTCTCAGAGCACTCATGATGCTTAGACACGTCAGCTCAGGTTACTTGTCCCCACAATATCTAGATTCCAGAGGCTGCACAGTCTTCATCTCATCATTATTATTATTTCTGGTCTACAGACTGATTCATGGTCATGATTCATGGACCGATTCTCAGTTCCTTCCCACCAGTTCAGTCTGAATCAGGGTTATTATGTTCAGTGGTATATTTTCCCTGGAAGGAGATAAAGGAGAACAAACTGCGATCTATCCATTAGGTGATGTTCTGATTTACAGGCTTTCTCGAGTGAAAATGTTTTCTCTGGGTCTGAAAACCTCCCCCTCTACTGCTCTTCTTACCTGATTAGTTTATAGTGTGTGTTTTCATGCTTTGGCTGCTGGACACTACAGTGTCTGTATTCTCATTCTTAAAAAGAAGAGTAACTGGGCTGCTAGTCTCCTGTTTCAGGTGACAGCTGGTGCGGTTGCTCCCACCTGAACGTCTGGACCTCAGGAACCTCTTTGCGGCTCTGGCCTCTGATCTTGTGGACGTCCTTCGCTGCTGCTCTCATCATCTTCTCCACCCGCTTCTCCTGCAGCTGCTCCTCCTGAGTCTGGGAGGGACAGGCAGCACCCGGGCATTCACATAGTGATCAACTAAAGCCAAGCACTGTAATGCTTGCTGAACAGGACCGTTTCCTCTCTGACCTGTTTCTCTGCGTGTTTGAGGAGCAGCCGGAAGCGCTCGTCCTCTTGGACCCAGGACGGCAGCTCTCGCTGGCCTTGCTGCCTGGCCTTCTCCAGCTGAGCCTTCAGCTCCCGCAGCACCCGCAGCTCCTGGGACAGGCGGGCCTGGCGAGTCCGAGACACCTGCAGGTCCAGCTCCAGGTCCAGGGACGTCCGCAGGATGCCGTCCAGACCTTTGACCTGCGTGGGAGGCTGAGAGGAGGACACGGACAGCACAGTACAGTCAGTCTTTTAGCTTTTAGACCCTTGGTATAGCAATGAATGTTACTACATCCTTCAGACTAACGAAGGATGCGAGTGCAGTAGCAGATGTACTGGTATGAGGGAAGCGGGAACACGTCTTTCTATGGAAACACCTGGAAGTTGCAGCTGTTGAAGTTTTAGAAGTACTGAAAAACTGAAATGGAAACACTTCTACTGTACTGCCAGCAACACGTGTGTGTGTGTGTGTGTGTGTGTGTGTGTGTGTGTGTGTGTGTGTGTGTGTGTGGAGCCCCGGGAGGGCCGGTCCGGGCCAAACTCCAGCGGCTCCCTCTGAATGAATCGAGGCTGTCAAATGTCAGCGCTGCATTAAACCTTCACACCGTTATTAAATATTAACAGTCACTTCAGTGCGAGCGCTGGGGCGGGTTTAAGACTTCAAAAAAGAAAAACAGCCTCTCTCAGTCTCTGGAGACGGGAGATGAGGGGAAATGTGCTCGGTAAAGCCGCAGGTTTGACTCTGCCGTTAAAGTGTGGAGGAGCAGGAATCTAAGAGCAGATATATGGAGATAATAAAAGCAGAGGCATCCAATCACTGAGGCCCACTCAGAGCTGCTGCTGCTGCACCAGACATACGGTGTCAGGAAGGCTTTCACTCCACAGCCTGCCCCACACACACACACACACGCACACACACACACACACACACACACACTCTACCTTCTTCATGCGCATGCTGCGTCGTTCCGAGGCGTTCCGGACAAACGGAGACTTCTTGGAGAGCGTGGAGCTGTCGCTGTCACTGCGGTTTATCTGGGAAGACAAACCGCGAAGGAGAGGGTCAGAAGAGAGCGGCTCACACACACTTTCATACCATAAAGCCAGATAAAGCTTCTCTGTGTCTGTGAGTGATGTTAGCCATTCACACTTCCTCATCCTGCCAGGAAATGACCCGGGTACGCGCTTACTGAAACACACTCCAGGAATGCGGGGTGCCACGCTCAGCACCAGACTGTCCAGCAGGTGGCAGTACGTCTGAGAGGAGGAGCGGCCGTTATTTGAGAAGACCATAGTGGGAGAGGTGTTTTTGAAGACATTTACGGCTGGATGGTGTGAAAAACAAAAGCAACCAGGACAGTCGCAGGTGATCAGCTAATGATGTAACAGCTAACAGAACCTTAAACGTATTTTGGTCTTCCCAAATCCAATCAGGGAATTCAACACGGGCGTATTAGAGGCTGACTGAGTCGCATTCACACGTGACTCTGGTGCAGTATACTTCCTGGATGTGTGCTGTGTGACAGGCCAGAGCTTCACTCACCCTGCAGATGTACTGGCTCTGAGGTCCTGGGGAGAAGGTCTTGGAGCGGATGATGGTGTTGCCCCTCATGAAGGGGTTCTGCTGCTGGAGGTCCGGCCGCCGCTCCTTGGGCCGCACCACCGAGCAGTGGTGGGACGGCAGCGAGCTGTCCATGCTCGTCTCCTTGTTGACCTGGACCGAGGACCAGTGACGATGAGCGGGACATGGAGAACACACTCGTCTCATTAGTGTCAGAGACCAAGCAGATGAGCATCAGGTCTGTGTCTGCATTATCAACAGACTCTACTCATCCATTCACTGAAAGTGTTTTAACTAGACACTGGGAACGAGGGTGCTGTTGTTAAGGCACTCATCCCAGTCATTTCTTATGGGAAACTATTTTAACAATTCTTTTGCAGATTACATGGCAAAACATTCATATTCTGCAGAGGTAAACAGCAACAGGATTGATAAATACAAAGAAATAGAAGAAGAAAGCAAAACATATTCATAATATCAAAACATTATCTTAAGTCATAATGAAACTTTACAATGTTTTCTACATTTTTAGTCCTTATTGAGGACAAACTGAGTGCTAAAGAGGTCTACTAATCTCATAAGCACTACTCTAATGATAAAAAAACAAATTCACAACTGATTAATCAAACAAACGATCGGCTACTGAATGACTAATTACTAATTCATTTCAACACATCGTTTGGTCAAGTTGAGATGTAGCACTGAACACTAGATGAGAGGAAGGGCAGAGAGGAGCTAGGACCCAGAGCCTGGTCAGGTACCTTCTCTGTGATGGCTGCGGCTGCTGCTGCTGGTTTGGTCGCCTTCTCCTCACTTTCCTCCTCTTCCTCTGCTTCCCACTGATTGTTTTCTGGATAGAACTCCTCTTCCTCCAGAGGCCCTACCGCCTCCTCCTCATTCCCCTCCTCTTCGTCAAACATGTCGGCCTCCAGTGGGTCGCCATGCCTGAACATCCACATAGGACAGAGGACAGGATAGGATTAGATTAGATTAGATTAAGGCTGTGCAACATCATAGTCACCTTCAGATTCACTAATATCAGAGTTGGAACAGAATGAGTGGCGGATTATTACTTGAACACATTTCACCTGCAGAAAACTGACACAGTCATGATGAAAGCAGGAAGGAGTCATCATCATATTTCTGATGAAATCAATCACCTGGTGCTTGAGATGGAGGAGGAGCTACACGTGAAACAACCACCACAAATTCCTACTAAAGAAGACAGGTGTCGTCCTCTGTGTGTGTGTGTGTCTGTGTGTGTGGTGATTGTCAGACGATGAGGAGGAGGAGGAGGAGGAGGAGGAGGAGGAGGAGGAGGAGGGGGGAAGGTGCAGGTGTTGTTCAAAGGTGGGGGAGGTGAACGTGGTGTTTATTTTAGAGCAGCTTTGTTTATAGTGTGAACCTGTCCGGGAACATTCTGAGAATGCACAATGTGAGTGTGAGTGTGTGTGTGTGTGTGTGTGTGTGTGTGTGTGTGTGTGTGTGTGTGTGTGTGTGTGTGTGTGTGTGTGTGTGTGGCTGCTCCAGTGATGCACTACAGATTATCAGTGTCAGTGTGAAAACCTGAAGTTTACTGGAAAATATTAATGTCACAGCTTATTCAAGAAGTTTCAAAAAGTTGAGGTGTGACAGAACGGATCATGACAGAGCAACTTACAAAGACTAATCTAGAGGGGGTAGATTCACTTTTGAGACAATACGTCTTAGAGTCCTATCCAATGCATTATAACATAACATAAAATACACAAACAAACTCACCACTCATCGTCCTCAGAGGCTCCAACTCTGGACACGCGTGAAATCACGGGAGTCTGGAACAGAGGAGGCACATGAGGCCCAAACACACACCTCCATCTGTTTGTCTTCTACATCTTCTACATAGAGGGATGTTAAACTAACTGCTTTAACATCACTAGATGACGAGCTCGGTGGGTCCGTACCCTGTCTGACCCGCCCGCTGCCCTGCTCTCTGCCTCCTTGCTGTGGACCTGGGGCATGTAGACGCGGCTCAGCAGGTTGTACCACTTGGAGCATCGTTCCTCGGAGCAGCCGACGTCAGCCAGGCTGATCTGGGCTCCGGCCTGGAGACGGAGGGACAGACGTTAGCGTGAACATGGAGGCTGGTACAGTGCTACGCTCCGACCTCGGCTCCCTCCCACTCACCAGACACTCCTCGTGGCCGGAGCGGCTGGTGCTGCAGACGTCCAGGCGCAGCGTCTTGTGCCGCAGGGCGCTGTGGGAGATCTGCATGCTGAACACCTCGTTGATCTCCAGGACGTCCTGGGGCAGGGCGCCGCGCGTCCGGAACAGGCAGCGCGTGGCCTCCAGGCAGGGCAGCACGGCCGAGCGCACGTACCTGCAGACCAGCACAGCCCAGTCAACACAGAGCCACAGACGTCTGGACTTCCCCTTCATCTCCTTTGATAGCTGGAAGTAGCAGTCAGAGCGGTGGATCTAACCTCCGGATACGAGCTACAGATCTACAACTTCTGTCTATCATTTCTCCAGGGTCAGGCCTGACAATGTGGTGCGACTCGTAAACAAACATTCAATATTTAAAACGTCAAACTGGACAGAGGAAACAAGTTCTTTGAGGAGAATTTACTCTTCAGCCGAGCCGCTAACGCTCACCAGCTCCAGCTGAGCCTCACCACTGACTCTACGCATCAACCTGCTGGAAACCTGCCTGCTTATGTGTAGGATCCCTCCCCCAGCTATTCCAGGGGAGTCTGATGGTGGAGCTCCTAGTTTTAGCCTCTGGCTCATTTGTCGAGATGTCTTTGTTCTCCTCTACGAGTGCGAGCAGAAATGACTGAGCAACCCTGGAGAATGCTAAACAAAGGCCCTTCAGCTCTGCCTCACCTCAACACTTAACAAGGACTCTGTCTTTTGGGAAATCATGAAACCAAAGTGCGCGTGTCTTTGTTTTGGTGACGAACTGAATACACTGCTCAGCAGTCTTAACAGTTCAGAAGCATGAAGAGTGAAGAAGGCTGATAGAAACATGACAAGACGGAGCTCTTCTGAGGTCTCCAGGAGCAAACAGCGTCTCTATAGAAACAGTCATGCAGCACGTGCCTGAGGGATCAGTAAACATTGTAAACTCTGCCTGTCTGCCTCTGAGGATCTCCTTCTCCTCTAGCTGCTCCTGAATGGTGAACAGGTAAGGGGACGTACACTCTCTGGTCGGCCGGCAGGCAGAGGGCGCTGCAGTTGGACAGCTGCACCACGTAGATGGTGAAGCGTTGGTCTCTGTTCTCGTAGCGGAAGCCGAGCTGCACCTGAGAGCAGCCCAGAGCCAGACGCTCCTCGTACGAGCCCAGCAGCAGGTCTGCAGGGATGCCGGGCCTGCAGGACACGCACGCACACACACGCACACACACGCACGCACGCACGCACGCACGCACGCACGCACGCACGCACGCACGCACGCACACACACATACACACACACACACAGACACACACACGCACGCACGCACACACGCACGCACGCACACGCACACACACACGCACGCTAAATATCACCTGAAATCCGCCTCAAAGATGTTACTTTATGCAAGCTTTCAAATCAAATTTTGTTCTCTAAATGATATTTTCACAAGCAGAATAGAAATATCCATTTCCAAGTCTAAGGATCAAAGTCTTTTTACTTCATACAATGGAGTCATTACAAGTTTTACTTCATCATTTTCTGAAAAGAAACTAAAAATTTGCACAAATACAAACTGAATTCAGTATCTAAATAGCTCATCAAAGCCAAATTTTCAGTAAAAGGAATTTGACTAAAACGTATTACCAAGACTTGCATCTTACACTACTATTCAATAAAGTGATGTATGTGGTAGTTAGTGAGTTTTTCCATAATGTCTTACAGTCTGTTTTGGTTTATTTGTAATTTTATGAACTGGTGAAAGTGTGGTTGTGTGGGAATCTGAATTTCCCTTTGGGGATGAATAAAGTTCTAGTACTAGCATCCATCTAGGTCTCTACCTGATGGAGTCCAGCTGTCCTAAGCTCCGCCTACCTGCGCTCTGACGGCTCGTACACGCCGCTGTCCCCGGCCACCGACTCGTCCGACACCGCCGAGGTCACGCCCATCTTCTTTGGCCCCGCCCCCACACCTCGCAGCTGAGGAGCCAGGTCTGAGCAACCAGGAGGAAGCAGGGAGTCTCAATGACCAAAACTTCTTATAAATGTAGAAAGAGACCAAAAGCGCTTTCGTAATCACTTCATCGTCATCACGTACAGTAGGTATGCTATACAATGCTTCTGTTTAGTGTTACAGCATGTAACTCAGTGATGGCAGTATACCACAAGCATGCTCTAAAGGACCGTGGTGGAGAATATTGTGCTTGAGAAAGTGATTCAGTCACACTGAGGATTTGAGCAGGTGCAGGTGGGGTCGTTGCAGAGCGGTTACATCACGTCACGTCTCAGGGAAGAAAGCAGGGGGAGGTGCAGAGTTAAGGCTGATCTAGGCCTAACAGCCTAACAGCCTCACAGGGCTGTGCAGAGCCTGAGCCCGGGGACACGCTGAGCTCTGGCAGCCATGACGGAGAGTGAACCTGAAACCAGACGCCACGTCCACCTTTCACCTGAAGCTGCAACAAGAGCCCCGGTCACGTTCAGCTCTGAGCACCGAGGGCCGCTTTTAATCCCATCTAGAGGGGCCACACAGCAACCACTTGAAGCTTCTTGGGAAGTTAGTTATTGCTGCTTCAGCTGCTCATAAACACACAACATGAATAGATTTCCAAACATATATCTTGTAGCTCATCTTATCGCTACAGATCTGCCAGAAAATCGTCAGGCGTCTATGTCAAAGAGATCAAGCTGCAGCTGTTTTAACACTGGAAAGCAGAGGAAAATAGATCCCTCACAAAGCTGTCTGTTTTATTTTTGCCTTCTAAACACAACAAAGATCATTACTAGTAATGGCCAGTGGCTCCTGTCTGATCTCCTTCTCTGCTGAGCTCCATGTCATGTCAAACATCTGCACGACTGTCAGTGATTCCACTGTGTGACACCTAACCTGAAGCATGCACTCACCTTCATATGACTGACTACTTCACTCAGATCAAACTACGCTTTTATCCAGGCCCAGGTGACCCACTGGTTGTAATCCCACACCCTCCTGACCTCCTCCTCCTCCTCCTCCTCCTCCTCCTCCCCGCCCCTCCCTGCTCCCACCAGCAATCAGGTTTCACACACGGTATTAAATTTCTCATCACTCACTGAGTGAAGAAGAGGAGGAGGAGGAGGATTCCTGCTTTCCAATAAAGCTGGAGTGTTTTCTACGACAAGATGAAAGTGTTACATCACGGGTGTCGATGCCTCTCTCCGTCTCCGTTATTGCTGCTCGTTTAACTGCAGATAATTCATCATGATGATTGTTCTAGTGTTATTAACTGGGATCATTATTTGGCCTGGGTTGTTGCTCGAACACGATTGCATTGCTGTTGGGACTGTAGCGTGATTGCTCTGAGGATAAGAGACATTCAGGTTTAATTAGGACGAGGTTGCATCACAAACATCACGACACTACACTGTCAGGGCAGAGAGAAGCAGAGAGAAGAGTCTTCATTCTCCTCTCACTTCTTATTCCATGGAAACAGTTTCTCCCAGTGATCCAGGAACCTTGTGCCTTGTGTCTATGTGCCAGGTTCCCTTCTGTTCCCTTGAAATCTTTTTCAGGACTTTTCCAGGCCATGATCACCTCTTACATGCTATGTATGAACAAACCTCCTAAACTTTGTGTTTACTCCCAGGTGAAACAGCAGAAGAGAGAAAGGAAATCAGTTTATCCAGGATATTCTACATCTCCTTTCACTCTTTTTCCAGAATTTCCAGGTTTTTTAGAACATGGAAACTGGAATCTTGCTATATGCCTGAGATATTACACAGGACTTCAGTCTTATAGCTTTGCCTCAACTACCATGATTAGAGCTGGTCCCTAAGTTTCCAGGTCTCCCAGGATGTGCAAACCCTGCTGAGACTGTGGAGCGAAGCCTCGTACCTTTGACCTCCTCTCCCAGGGTGCTGCTGTGGTTCTGCTTCTCCTCCAGCCCCCGGGAGCGTGCGTGCTCCTCCTCCGCCTGCTCCTGGGAGTCCTGACTCAGCTCCAGCTCTGCCAGCCTGCTGTGCAGCTCCAGGTCCAGGCTGAGGCCTGGGGTCCCCGTCTGACCCGGGAAGGCCTCCCCGCCCAGGAAGCTGGCGTCTGTGACCAGCGGCGAGCAGGGCGGGGACAGCGAGGACAGCGAGGAGCGCGGCGACAAGGAGCTCATGGAGCGAGGAGTCTCCGACAGTCTGAGCGCCTGGACCCGGGACGACTCGGCCCCCACGCCTCCTCCTGCTCCTGCTCCTCCTGCCCCTCCTCCTCCTCCTCCAGACAGGCTGCCGGCTCTGCCCTCGGGCCGGGTGGCGTCCTCGCCTCCTCCGCAGCCCGTCACCACCTCGTGCTCGTGGATGGTGGTGATGGAGCTGGAGGGCCGGTAGTGGGGGGGCAAGCCCTCCTGGAAGAGGCTGTCCAGCTTGTTCTGGAAGTCCGGGTCGGCCAGCTCGGGCTGCTCCAGGTACAGGTCGGTGAAGCTGAGCGAGGAGGTGGAGCCCATGCTGGAGGTGGTGGCCAGGGAGCCGCGGCTGGACGTCAGGGAACCCCGACTGCTGCCGGACGAGCAGGACAGGGTGCTGGCTGACAGGCTGCAGACGAGGAGCGGAGGGACACATGTCACCACACAGCTGCAGCTTCATGATGGAGGTGTTCAAAATCAATCACACCTGCAGCTTCAACTGCAGGTACATTTAAGAAGAGCAGGTCCATCACCTACAGTGACTAATACCTACAATTTCTAAGATATTTGATCTTTTTGTGACACCAGTAAACAAACACACCCATTGAAGGCATTATGGAGCTGTGTGAGTCAGGCATTTGACCTGTCTCAGTCTATCACTTATTCCTTTGTCCAGAATTAATGAAACTTCAGATGTGATTGTTCAGACATTCAGGACCAGTCCAGCAGGAAATGTCATCATCACTCATGTGCTTCAAACAAAACAGAGAATCTAAGGCTTATGTTACTATATTTTAGCTGAAGGTCGTATGTTCTCCTCGCTCTGTCCCCTCCACACACCCCTGATGATGAGCAGCTTTCTAACTGAAGCTGGAGGGCTCATTGGAGCAGATGGAGAGGAGGTCCTGTCTGCCACAGACACTTTTGAAGTCCAGGAGAGGAGTGGAGAGGGGAGGGGAGGAGAGGGGAGGAGAGGAGAGGAGAGGAGAGGAGAGGAGAGGAGAGGAGAGGAGAGGAGAGGAGAGGAGAGGAGAGGAGAGGAGAGGAGAGGAGAGGAGAGGAGAGGAGAGGAGAGGAGAGGAGAGGAGAGGAGAGGAGAGGAGAGGAGAGGAGAGGAGAGGAGAGGAGAGGAGAGGTGAGGGCGTATGAGCCATGAGAGGAGAACAGAGGCAGGCTGAGAGACGTGAGTGGAGCCAGACTGACATCTCTTCTCACTCTTGAACTTCCAGATCAGCGCTGCCCGACTTGAAAACTGCTCAGTGATTAAATGATTGTGAGATCTGCACGACTCTTACAGTGACTTTGCGTCATCTCATGAAAATGTTCATTCCTGAGGATGATGTTTCTAGGGCTGGGCTGGGAATACTAGATTTACGGCGAGATCGCGACCGGAATCTGAACGAGGGTGGGGGGGAACTTTCATCTCCTGCTAGTGTTTGGTCGTTAAAGGCTAAATGCTTCAAGGCGTCACTCCCTCGGCTTTGAAAAGCCAAATTAAACGGCCATTTTTCGTTGAATCGTCCGACTGTTAACAACCCTGTGAGAAGTCCTGTTGGACTGAATGGCAAATTATATAAACGAGTGTGTAAAACAGAAACATAATGCCCCGATTACATGGATCTTTAGCAGATCATTTTGGTGTAGTGTGTTTCCTGACTATTGACAAACCCTATAATCATTAAAGAGACCATACATACAGATATGATATGTACAGCGGAACCTTGAGATACGACTTTAATTTGGAAATTTCCTCAAAGCCCAATTGGTATTCTGAATTTCTCATATAATAAGGTGTTTGTGAGTCGAGGTTCCACAGTATGTCTGCATCTATCTATCTAACCAACAATCTGATCTACTGAACGAGGAATGATTGAGTGAACCTCTTGAGCTGGGTGTGCAGGGACGTGGCTAGCCGGACCATCTCCTCCAGCTCTCGGACCAGCTTGTTCCTCTTGCAGTGGAGTCGCAGCCTGAAAGCAGAGACATGCCATTCATTAAGATCAACTACTTACAACTACTTCATTCAGTCATTTCAACTGTTTTGAAGGCTGAACGTGAACTGATAATGAAGCCTGACTGAAGCAGGAGAACACAGAGCATGATGAGGACACCTCGTCTGTCAGGTGGGGTGGGGGTGGGGGGGTGGAGGAGGCGGGAGGGGGGGCAGACTGCAGAACAGGACGTGACAGCGGCGAGGTGTCGGAGCATTGTGAGCAGGTGCTTTGTGCTCGGGTGACAGCGCTGTTGTTGGTTTGGATGAGCTTTATTGGGAGGAAACCAGTCCATTAACAGCCTCACTGTGATCTGTGGTTTGAATGGAAACGAGCCAAACCAGGGGAGCCTTTGATCGGGTTACAGACAGCTGTGTGTGTGGGAACATTTACATTGACTTGACCTGTGCTTCCCGTCGCTCCTTATTCAAATCAATGGGCATCAAATGTCTGCTTCAATTATTGTTTATTATTATTCTTGATCTGACCATATAATCACATTCAGAGTGATTATAATGTTATTAGTATGTGATTATAAAGTTTAGGTGAATATTGAACCAAAAAAAATTTGACAAAACTAATGGCACCTGATTCAGAAACTTTGACATTCATAACCTAAAGACTCTGAATGAGCACGACTGTGTGCATATTTCCGTGTGTGTGTGTGTGTGTGTGTGTGTGTGTGTGTGTGTGTGTGTTCTTTTGTGATCAGGCTCTGCAGCCTCTCGAGTTTCAGGAACAGGAGAAGAGACACAAAGAGAGCCTGAGCTCAGGTAAAGTCTGACCTGGACAGAGAACAACAAGGGTCCTGTTGGAGGCTGAGAGCGAGCAGGAAGGAGAGAGAGAGAGAGGGAGAGAGAGGTAGAGAGGGAGAGAGAGAGAGAGGGACAGAGAGAGAGAGAGAGAGGGACAGAGAGAGAGAGAGAGAGAGGGACAGAGAGAGAGACATAGAGAGCGAGGTGGTGATACTGTCTCTAATCAGAGACATGGCGGTCTAGGAGAGTCGCCTCCATCATGTTTCAGGTCTTAATAACCTTCAGGCAGGTGTGACACCTCTGAAGGGCTGGGGGCCAAAGGGCGACACACAGACGTAGAAGGTCAGAGGTTTGAGGAGCAGACGAGACAATGAGGAGCTCAGTTGATCTCCTCTCACCGCTGTCATCGCCTGCTCTAACCTTCATCGCCACACTGCTCCTCCTCAGTCCAGCTCAGCAGCGTTACAGTATCACAGACAGAGAGGAGACAGCTCATGTCAGCTACATAGACCTGGTCTGTCTGACTGAGCCTTTTGGATTAGTGCTAAAATTAGAATGGGCTTCAATGTTTCATTGTAAATGTTACAGGGGAACAAAGCTAGTTTTGTTCTGAAATGAGAAAAATGATAAAGATGAGACATGAAAATTAGAAGATTAATAATTTTCATGTAAAATAAGTAAATACATGAATAGATAAATAACACGTTACTAATGAAAAGTGCTATTTCTGTATTTCTACATTCATTTATGTCTACATTTATCTAATTATGTGTTGTTATACTTGTAAATGTGTTTATTTATATAGTTCTACATTTAATGATTTATTTCTACATTTATTTGTGTATTCCTACACTCCACTGTTTTTCTTCCTTCATACAGTATATCTGATCTGACACTTGGAGATGCTTTTAATGATGTTTTGACCCTGCACCAAAGTCTGATCTCTGGCAGCAGAGACTGATCTGCAGATGTCATGTTGGTGAATGGGGAAATCCTGTGATGTGAGACTGTGTCTGTAAATGACTGCGTCCTGTGGAATAACCGCAGACAGCCTCCGCCCCTTCCCGTGATGCTGCCTGTCTGAGAGGCTGCTTAATCACTGAGAACTGAACATTAGCAGCAGTGTTGGGTTTCAGCTGCCCGGTCCATACTGGTCCTGGTTCCTAGTCGGCTCAACGCCAACACACTTTTATCTGCTCTCTCTCTCTTTCTAATTAGCACAGAACGACACAAACACAGAAAGCAGCTAGCGGCTTCTCATTTTGGGATTAGGCCGGAGAATGGACAGTTTGTTCCAGTGTTACAAGCTCGTTTCCAGGCCTTTTTTGAGTGTTTGGCTGAAGCCGTCCTCTCACCTCTCGGTCAGGGCCTTGCTCTGGTTGTCCCGGGCCGCCTGCAGGTCTCGCTCCAGGCGCTTCTTCTCCGACTCCAGCTTCTCGGCGTCGTTGGGCTCCAGGCGCTGGCGCGGGCTGACGTACTGCAGCTCCTTCAGCAGCTCCTCCTTCTCGTTGATGAGGATGAGGCGGTCCCGCTCCGGGTCCAGCAGCCCCGGCCAGGCCTCGCTGTCCAGCTTGGCGATCTGCACCTCGATGGTGGCGATCCTGAGGGGCGAGATGGGACTTTTACTCCGTGTGCCTCTCAGAAATGAAGCCGATCAGACAACTCACAACAAACGAAAAAAACGAAACTGAACTTTATGAGAATCAGAGCTCATACCCCAAACACCTTTGATTATGAAAGTTTAGAAATATTCTATGAAAAACGGTGATGGAAATGCACCTGCAGACACAAAGCTGCACCTACCTCCTCTTGGCCTCCTCGTACTTCAGACTCAGACGAACCTTCTCGGCCAGTTTGTTGGTGCTCGTCATGAACTGAACACACACAGAACATCAGAGTCGCACACATCAGTATCACACATCAGTTAATGAACATGGGACTGAAAAGGTCTGAACACCCTTTTCAATCGAATCGCGTGCTTTTGCATTCATATTTAGACTTCTTGTGTCTCATCTTGTGAAATGTCGGAGAACTGTTAAATACCAACAGGTCATTTTAATGAGGTTATGATTTATTAAACAACGCAATACAACACTGGGGAAGTGCTTGCTTTGCACTTTGCAACATCAGGCTTTCTCCACTTCCAGAGCTACACGTCTCCTCCTCCTGCTCACCTCGGCTGGGATGTCGGTCTGGGAGCCGGCGTCGGAGTAGAGCCGTGGGATGGACAGCTCAGAGTTGGCCAGTGAGGGGCTGCTGCCCCACAGCTCCTGCTGGGAGCCCGAGTCCAGCTGGAAGCTGTCCTTGAGCACAGCCAGTTTCTGGGTGAGGAGGTGGGGGGGGGGGTGGAAACAGGGATGATGATAGGAATCAAAACATGAGCTGCAGGGAGAAGCTGCACCGGGCGATCAAAGCTAGAATACTGGGCTCTGACAGCATCAGACGTCTGCTGCTTGGCCATCCAGCAGGTAACTAAGCTGTCCTCTGCAGGTGTTTCCATGTTCCCAGCTGAGGATGAATACTTCATATCACAGCACGGTCGGGTCTGGAGCGAGGCGCCTTATCTCAGACTCTCAGGTGGGGCAGAGAAACAGCACGCCAGCCTCACGGTCACAGAGGCGTCTGCATGTTTGGAGAGGACTCTTTGTCAGCCGTTTCAGAATAAACCGACAACCAGAAATAAGAATAAGAAAAACAACCTATTGGCAAAGAGATCAGCGGGAAATCATATGCTGCCTCTCGCTGTCTCCTTTTCTCTCTTGTTGTGGGAGAGAAAGGCAGCGGCGGGGAACACATTCAGCTGAGCTGGTTTTGCACTTCACGCTCAATTTGTCACTTAAATAACTAGACAGGATGCCAAGAATTCCCAACAGTCAACATACACAGTCACAGAATGTCTGTAATCTTCTAAGGGCAAGATGCAAAATCCTCTAAATTCAGGTGCAGGAACAAGCATTCATTTGGCTTTTTTTGCCTGTAATAGACTCTGGATAGCTTTGAATTTGTTGGTTGCTCTGATGTTAACAGGCAGATCTACTAAGATACATGGATGCAGAGCACCCAGGGACAGGCTCATACAACCGAGCTGTCAGCTGCAGATGTTGAGGGGAGAGGAGGGAGGAGGGAGGAGGGGAGGAGGAAGGAGAGGAGGAGGAAGGAGGGAGGAAAGCACAGGGGAGTCGGCAGAGTGCATTATGTATTATTGAACAAACTGTCCTCCCTCTGCCTCCAAAACCAATCTGCAGACAGATTTGTCTGATATTTCTACACACGCATGTGTACAGAGCTCTCTGGTACAATGCTGTCAACATGGCAGCCTCTACTTGTAGAGCTGCTGATCGTCACTATCATTCATTCCATCCTATCATTTTTCCAGATCTGCTGATGTGTAAACATCACATTACGTCTGCACTGTTTAAAAGTAAAAGAGAAAAAGCACGTTTCTAAAACCTGAGGCCAGGAGGATTATATCACATTGATTATTTGTATTTATCTCCTCTGCAGAGTTCACCTGCAGCCTGGGAACTCCAGGTCCCATCATGCAACTTTAACAGGCGCTGCTGTATATGGTTGAATGAACAGGACAGTGAGGAGGAGAGAGTGGGAGCAGACAGAGAAGGGCTGGGAGAGCAGACGCTGGCTGGAAGCAGCTTCTGTATGCAGACGAGGCAGAGATGACTGTTCATGCAAACGATGCACGCTGCAGTCTGAGAGACAGACAACACGGGACGTGAGACAGACATGACAACATCAGCCGTGTGAATGTGAAGGAAGGAGCCCGGCTTCAGGGATTTCTAGATGTGCAGACAGTGTACTACAACCAGATGCTACAGCTTCTCATTAAGGTGTGTGAATTCTGAAACATGGTTGGAGATGAAGGAAAACCAGAGTGAGACAGAGAGCTACAGACACACACATTAATATCCAGAAATGTCAAAGATCTGACTTTAAGTTCACTGGAAATTGAAATAATTCTGGTTTAGGGGACAAAACAGTCCCAGTCAGTGACAGTCAGTGACAGGCGATCTGTCACTGATTTATCTGGTCGATGAGTTTCTCCATGAGTCGATGGGTTGTTTGGTTTATAAAGTGACGTGAAGAAAGTTAACCGTTAATGCCTGATTTAAAGACAGTATCCTGTCCTTCTTATTTTGTCCTTAAGAACTAAAGAAAACATCTATCCATCCATCCATCCATCCATCCATCCATCTAGCTATATCCATCCTGAAGTAAATAAAAGCTTGAAGTCAACCTAGTGCAGTCTGGGATGGAGGCACCTGAAACACAGACATTGATGTAAATAAAAACTGACAGGCCGTGCGTGCGCACGCACACACACACACACACACACACACTCACACTCCATACACTCACACACACACTCCATCCACTCACAGGGGAGTCCACACGAGCAGAAAAACGTTGCTGCTGCTGTCAGCAGAAAAGACTTAGCAGGAAGCTGATTTGGAGGCGAGGCTCCCAGACACAGTCCTCAGGCTGAGCTGAGCTCTGAGCTGGACAGGCTGTCAGCAGCAGGACACTAAAACACACCACCTGCCTCCCCCAGCCACTAAAGCTCTCCTAGTACCCCTCACCTCCTTCACACAGCGAGATGATGTCAGGAGTTTTAACACGCATGCCCCCGCACCCCACCACCCAGAGTCGTCTCTGCTCCTTGCTCCTCCACACTGACACTGTCCCCCTTCATCCAGTCCACTGACACATCCTTCCTCACTCACCCCAAAAACAAAAGACCGCCCTAGAAATGAGTCACAGTAATCAAATTAGTCTCTGCTTTCCTCCCTCGTTTGTTTTGCTTGAATTTAGCAAATCAGCAGCCTTTAAACATTGTTAAGCTCAGTTATGTAACTGCTTTGTTCTAAGCTCTTCTCTTGTTTTTTTTTGTTTGGTGGTTTTGATGACTGAGCATTTTATCATAACATCAGTTTATATGGTTTTTATTGGTATTGACTTCATATCAAGGGCATTGATTGGCCCTTGGTAATATGAATAGATAGTATACTACTGAAAGTTTAAGTTAGATTGTTGGCACAGATAAATGACAATGAATACATTTAGGAACAAGCTAGTAGTGTCTATTTACAGATAAGATACAGATGTCTAGGGATCAGTTGTGAAATATGTCTATAACTAATAGATAATGTACATAATGCTTGTCCTCGTCTGCATTCCACACAAACGTAAACGTGCTAGCCTCATGTGTTACAACTGGCTTCTTTTCCTTTTTTTTGTACCTGCATGAGCTCCTGCTTCTCCTTCTCCCCGGAGCTGATGGCGTCCCGGATGGAGCGCACCTCGCTGAGGATGGCCTGCGCCTCCTGCACCTTGTAGCCATACGGGCTGTTGGACACTTTCTGGTCGATCCTGGAGGCAAAAAACCAAAGAAAGACAGGGAAAGAGTCAGCCTGGATGGTAATGTCAACAAATGTACAGAGCAGGAGTGGTTTCTTTTATGCGGTGTTGACACACAGCTCAGCAGCTCATTTCCATACAGCGACGCTGGCTCTCCAGTGGAAGCGGGGCCTGATTCTGGGGACTGTCTTCCTCCATGGACGCACAGGTTAGTAGAACAGCTGTTAGCAGCATTACTCATTCACTCTGCTGGCACACATTAGCTGTGACAGCGGCCGAGTGCTGCAGCTCCCTGCCCTCCAGAGAACGGCACACTGCTCCATTTCCCATCCTTTGGGGCTGATTTGTCTGCAAAACTTTGTTGTTTTGTTGGTATTATTGTGCAAACTCCGGGCAAAGACATAAAAAAATGTTTATTTGTATTGTGGTAATGATGCAAAAAACTCCAAACCAACATGAAGCTACAACAGATGAACAGGAAAAATTGAAGACTATATTCTAATGTATTAAATTATATCCAGCGCTAGTAGTTTTCACTACTAATCTACCATTAGAGCCTGATCAGGCCCATCTCAATGGCTGAGGCTCTCATCAGGTTTGTTCTAACAATGTCCTGGATTCTTGTCCTTTGCAGTACTACCGACTGATTCGTCTACATAACTTTGTTGTTTGGTTTGTATTATTGAGTGAAATGAAAAAGTCTATTTTGTATTTCATTACTGATACAAAATGTGTTAAAAAAATCCAAACCAACATAAAGATGCAATAAAGCAACAGGGAAAATCTGTAGGTTTTAGGTTCATTGGCAGAAGAATGAAGTGAACATGTGAGATCAGGATTGTCTGCAAAAATGCAAGCAGACAATGTTTTCCCAGCATGGAACTTCCAGGTGACTGAGGAGATCCTGTTTCTGGGCTGTAGGGAAAAGCAGGAGGACAGGGAGCACAGGCAGAGCAGATGCTGCAGGATGGCTGCAGGATGGCTGCAGGATGGCTGCAGGATGGCTGCAGGATGGCTGAAGGATGGCTGCAGGATGGCTGCAGGATGGCTGCAGGATGGCTGCAGGATGGCTGAAGGATGGCTGCAGGATGGCTGCAGGATGGCTGCAGGATGGCTGCAGGAAGCAGCCATCACAGCCAGCAGCAGCTATGTAAACCCAGTCATCGACAAGTCATGCATGCATCCCAATAACAGGTCCTTCCACATTCTTCACAGAGAGAGAAGGGAGAGGGAGGCTTGGTCGCAGAGAGAGAGAGAGAGAGAGAGAGAGAGAGAGAGAGAGAGAGAGAGAGAGAGAGAGAGAGAGAGAGAGAGAGAGAAAACAAGATACTGAGAGAATGAGGAAGTGAGGGAGTGAGAGAGAGAGAGAGAGCCACTTGACTGTAACAGGCAGAGAGAACAAGTAATCCGTTCTAGGTCCTGGTCAAAGCAAAAACACTGCTACGAGCCTTTAGTCAATTGAAATCTCCAGACATCTTACAGATACTCCCTCAACCCAAACATTCACCCACGGTATATTGATGATGAATGAGTGAATTATTCGCTCTGAGGCTGAGTGTGTCACGTGAGTGCGTTCAGAGGTGCACCTCACTCTGGAGATGACAAAAGACGCAGGCATGTCACGCCTGTCCTGCATACCTGAGATGCTCCAGCAAAGCCAACCGGCTCACAGGTAGACAACCCAACAGAAGAGCACATGTCCCGGCTCGGACCTCGATCCCTTTCCCTCCACAGAGCCACCCAGGTGACACCACCTGGGGCTCCACCTTCAGAGCCACAGAGGTCAGTATAGAGCAGTCCTGGTACCACTGATACTGGGAGCACTACTACTAGCTGGCTGCTGCCAGGTCCTGACACACACCATCACACCCAGTTTACATTCCTCACACTGGCTCCCAGTTCAGCTCAGGATTCACCTGAAGGTGTGTTTTTAATCACACATACAGTCGAGCCCTCCATGATCAGACACCTGGCCACATCTGTGACCTGCTCTGTCCTATTCCTCCATCAACAATAGGTCTTCAGTCCATCCCAGACCAGTCCAGTTCCATTCCAGCCTTTGACTTTGAAACTTTTTGAAAGCAAAATACAGCATTATTAATAATAATATAATTATTATAATTAGAATATTATGTGTATTCTATATAGTCTATATTATCAATATTATTATTGTAGTTATTATTATCATACTGTATTCTGTCACTAGAAGTGCTAGGCAGGTTTGTTCTCTAAAACTGTATCCCTAACTAACCGTGTTTACCTACTAGTCTCTCTTGGGCACATTTTTTTTTGGGGGGGGGGTTGTTGAAATCTTATCAGGAGCTAAGTGCTGGGCTGCATTCCGGCCTCTAAGCCTATTGGTATTGCAGCAAACAGCGACTGGTTGCTGAATGGCGTCTGATGACTGTAACAGGAGAGGGGACGGAGGAATGCCGTCCGACCACTCTGCCTCAGCTACTCTTTAATCCTCCTGACACTCTCACTGTGCTGCGGGAGGCAAGACAAACAGACCGGACATTCCTGTTCAGCTCAGCCCCGGCCGCCACTGGATCACTGGCTCGGCCTGGCAATGCGGCCAACTCCAAAAAAACAGGAGAGAGAGAGGGAGAGAGGGAGAGGGAGAGAGGGAGAGAGAGATAAAGGCCGAATGGAAGACGGGATCCCTTTCACGTTTCAACATTCCTGGCCTCCCTCTCTAAAAAAGAGAGAAAGCCTTTTCATTCCATATTCCGAGGTATAGAAGTAGGTCACGTTGCGTGAACAAGCCCACATTCTTCCACGCGTGCATTTATTGCGCCCTCATTGCTGAATGATGGAGAGGAATGTGCGATAGTGCTGAGGCAATTAAGCAGAGGTGATAAGCCAGGCCGCCGTGTTGACATTTATAACTAACTCGCATCTGATCGAGTGGAGTTTTCTCTTTTTTTCGTCCACATTCACTGTTTACATGCTGTTAAACAGGGCAAATTCCAACAAGGGCAGCATTCCAGGAGGGCTTAACTCCTTCATCTCTACTGTACAGTCTCACCATAATGCCAGCAGGGCTCTGAGGCCACTCACACTGTAAGTAATGTACAACAAATGAAACGATAAGAGCAGACGTTGGGCCTGTGAACACTTTGATGTGCACAAGGGCGGTGAATGTAGTCAGGTGACTAAAATCTCAGCCATTTGATAAGAGCTCGTAAATACTGCAAATATCTGATGGCAAATAGGATTAATGATCAACACCACGAGCCGTGGCCACAGTATGAGCACATCTCATGAGGAGCGAGTCGGACAGTTGTCGCCTTTTTACTGGAAGTGATTCATTGTATTTATCTGCATCCGACATAAAACCAGAGCTGGAGCTGGAGCAGTGGAACAATATACTGCTTTACAGTCTGTCTGGATTAGTTGGCATCATTCTCGACTGAAATGTGTCAAGTTATTATTAAATATTCTGCAAAAGGCAGTCTGGAGGACGCCATGGCAGTTTCTGCTTTAGCAAAACCATTCGTACTTAATCCAGGCGTCAGGTGTGTTTAAGCCAATTACCCCTGAATGTGCTTAAGACCTACACATCACAACACATACAAAAATGGTGAAGAAAAAACAGAATTTCTAAAAATGTTTTTACACTCTAACAACAAACACGTGTTTTTTTCCACTAGACAAGACACCTTATCTAAATCTAATAAAAAACACCAAAGGAAACGCAGAATGTTTTAAACGTCCATCTTCCTCACAGCTGACTTTATGAAAACTAAACACCTTTAAATGGAAACACCTGTGTCCTTAATGACTGCAGCCTTTCCATGAGATCTATCCATCCATCTTAATGATAGATGGATGGCAGGATCCATCCATCTATCATTAAGATGGATGGATGGATCTCATAGAAACGCTGCAGTCATCAAGGGCACAGCCAATCAGTCTTTCCTTCAGACATCTCACTCTTAGATATAGGAATATAGTCAGAATCAAATCTAAGCATGTTACACACATGTTAATGTATGAAAAGTGCTATAGAAAAGTCAGATATAAAAGTCAATATTCTCTCTATCTTTTAGCCTGAGCTCCACAGCTCCAAAGCTCATATTGTCATCTAACACTACCATATCACCCTTAGAGGCTGTGGACTCAGGCAGTAAAGTCCGAGGGGGAAGGTCGAGTCGCTTTGTGACCGCCGTCAAATTAAATTAGGAGGCTAGCGGTAGCGTAGAGCTCCGGTGGGTCAAATCCCAGACCTGACAGATATAGCTGTCAACACGCCCCCCGCGAGGCCTCAAGGTGGCTCGGAGCAAAGGCTGGACGACGTCCAGGACAAATACTCACTCTTTGAGGGTCTCGAAGCCTTGCTCTTTGAACAGCAGCTCCTGCTTCATACAGGCCAGGTCCCGCTTCAGTTTATTCACCTGAGAAACACAGATGTGAGGTCAGCCTTTGAACAGATTGCAAACGATACCTTCTGACTTTATTCCTCTGTCTAAGACTGAGATATCTGAAAGAAAGACTGACTGGCCTCATCCTTGATGACTGCAGCCTTTCCATGAGATCCATCCATCATTACACTGACATCTAACATGTTAATTTGATGACGATGACCTGAGAGTTTAGCGGCATGTCTGGAGATAAATTAACCTGCTAGTTTTGGGGAGGTGTGGCTCATTGAGCTTCATACACAGCATGCATGTTAGTTCCACGCCCAGCGGGAGTGTGTGTGTGTGTGTGTGTGTGTGTGTGTGTGTCTGTCTAGGATGGTATCCTGTTGGTTCACATTGTAGTCGATCCTATTATTGAACACCAAAACATCCTCCCTCTCAAGGTCAAAACCACATTATCTCTTTTAGAAATGAAAGAGGATCATAGAAACTCTTTCATTAAACACAGATTTGATTGCATAATCTTTCACATGCATTTATCCGGAATGATCCAACTTACCCGACTTTTGGCTGTGGCTATTTCTGCTTTTAGGATATCTGGGTCGTACTTGCTGGACGAGGATGATCTGGAATTCACTGCACGGGAGAGAAGAAGTGACGAGAGGGCTTAGCGTCTGTGTTGCACCAGCGTGAAGCGGTCTACAGCCAGACGCCGTCTTAGTCACGCTTAGAAGGAAAATCTCCAAAGCACATCTCACATTTGTTTTGATGATTTAATGAAACACCACAAGAATCACACTGCTGGGGTCCGAGTGGAGCTAAACAAAGGAACACGCTCGTCCTTATCTTCACGTCTCTCTGCTCTACTCTGCAAAGGTCAACAGCTCTGTGGAGGTGATTTAACCGAGGGATTGTGTGTCAAGCGTCTGCAAACACAGATTTGCTTTGCTGAGTGAATCCTACGGCAGATGTAAAACCAGCGTCATCATAAATCCACCCTGTCATGTTGACCTACAGCAGCTAAACAGTTAGATGCTGCTAATGCCAAATTACAGCACTATTTCTCAAATTTAAAACGCAACTGCTACTCACAGGTGTTACCATTGAAGGGTATGAGCCGGAGTTCTACGCAAAGACTTAAATGACATGTCATCATCCTCATTCTCAAGATGCACAGTCTTCTTACTGTATTTAATGTTGACTTGGCACAGTTTTGATAAATTCTTTTATACTTCAGTTAAGTATAAAGGATACAATTTGCAGTTTAAGTTTGAAATTGGTTTCTATTTTAATATATAATAAATCTACTGAAATCTACATCTTGGAACATTTATTTCAGTTTGTCTTTTCAACACTGTGACTAGATTAAATAGAATAGATTAGAACAACACTGATATTTTGTTACTGTCAACCCTTTGTCCCTGATTCCTCCTCTGTGAGGGTTTGCTTCCTCTGGGGTACAGTGCGGGGGTGCAGGACTCACAGCTGGTCTGCGAGGTGGACTTGTCCCTCCAGGCGTCGTTGAGCTGCCGGTACTCCTGCTGCGCCAGGCGGAGCCTCTGCTCCTTCACCTGGTAGATCTCCTTCTGGGCGCTGAGCGCGTCCCGGGCCACCGACAGGTAGTCCCGCAGCATGCACTCCTGCTCCCGCTGCCACTGGGCCCGCGGGTCCTCCAGCTGGGTGCTCTCTGCAGGGACACGGAGAGAGAGAGAGAGGGGGTGAAAGTAGAGTCAGGTGAAGGTAAGAAATGTGTGAGGAGGAAGAGAGGAGACATGGACTCACTGGTGTTGTGGTCGACATAGTAGGCGCCGACCACGGGGTCGTATGCCTCCTCCCAGCCGACCGGCAGCTCATCCCCGATGCAGTCAGCAAACGTCAGAGGCTTGGTCTGCCTGTGGGACAGACAGAGAGCAGAGGCTCAGACAGGGGACACAATCACCTCCACTGGGATCCACAAACAGCACAGCTCTCAGGAGGAGAGACAGCAGAATCAGGCCCGCTATGTTATGCACCTGTTGAGAGCACAGACGTAGGTGGATGAATGGGGAGAAGAGAGGGCAGACATAAAGACAGATAGATAAATAAAGACAGATACTTGAGGCAGATGACTAGAAACATGGATTCCAACATCTACTATGACATTGTGAAGCAGAGCATGATCCCCCTCCCTCCAGAAACTGGGCCGTCCAGCAGATTTACAACACGATAACAAACCCCAAACACCTCCAAGATGTCCATCATGCTTAGAAAGCTGAAGGTAAAGGTGATGGACTAACTAGAATGTCTCCAGATCTAAAACCAACTGAGTGCAACTTTTGGGACAAGTTGGACACACTGATGACGATATACTATACTATATATACTATGTCTATAATGTCCCATGAAAAGATATCAGGGTTTACCCCAGTGTGCTACAGGCCTGGTGGGCCCCACCAGGCTACGTGTTGTCTATTTATTTGATGCTGTGTATATTAATTACTCTCAGTGTGAAGCCTGTGATGTGTGATAATTACCGGAGTCTTTACAAACACCTGTAAAAGGGAAGATACTTCCCAAGCTGCTGCTGATCAGTAGCACTACAGAATATCAATTCATGTACAGCCTTAAGCAACGGCAAGCATGAGTGTGTGAATCTGTGCGTCGATGCACCGTTCCGCTGCGTGCAGAGGAGTGATCAGCACGCTGACAGCCTGTAATCAGCAGCTGCTGCTCAGCGTGACGCTTCACGAGTCAGGACACACAACGCTCACGCACATGCAGACGTCCTGGCCAGACGAGCCGCTCCCAGACTCTGTCCACGTCTCACACTTCAAGAAAACTGATGAATGCGCCCAGATTACACGTGATAATCTCCCCCAAAGCTGATCCGCATGTGAAACCATGACTCAAGGAGAGAGCAGAGCATGGACTTCATGAGCACCGCCGATAATCGCGTTAGTGTGGACATACATCAGTAAATAAATAAATACACGTGTCTTTAAGGGAGGGTTTTGAGAGAAACATTCAAACTTGGTTTCATTCCTGTGTCTGAAAGCAGTTTTAGGAGTGAGAGCGTGAGGGTGTGTGTGTGTGTGTGTGTGTGTGTGTGTGTGTATGTGTGGAGGGGGTGGGTACTGGTCTGCTGTTTCACTGAGTCCTCTATTCACCTCTGAGGGGGGGAGAAGGAGAAAGGAGGGTGGGGTGGTGTGTGTGTGTGTGTGTGTGTGTGTGTGTGTTGGGGGGGGGGGGGTCCCTCGAGCTGACCACAATAGGAGGAAACGGGCCCGTGGCATTCCACAAGCAGGGCTGACGCATCGCCTGGAGGTTTCTGGGGCAACCCTGGGCCTACAGCGGCCTGACGTGACTCCACAGACACGCTGCGACCAGGCCTCCACTCAGTCAAGGTGTAGTGTACTACAACCAGGAAAGAGTGCTGCTGGAGTGAAATACACCTCCTATTCTTATGATACGGCCACAACAGCGTAAAAACAGCCATGCCTCGAGTGGCGTTTTTCTTCACGCCTGCTGGTTATTAATAATAACGATCAGGCCGTGGAACAGACACACACACGATCCAGACCGCAGCCTTTGTTCCTTCACCCCCACACCGAAGATTAGAAGACTTCAGAGGACTTATTGTAAGCTCCATTCATACTGTGCACGTCTTAGCTGTGGATTTACACTATTCAAAAGGAAACATCAAATACAGATGGGCCCATTAGTGCTTTTCACAGGGTCACTGCTCCATCCGAGGGGTGGGAGGAGGAAGAGGAGGAGGAGGAGCAAAAAAAGTGAAACCTGCACACACGCTGCATGGGCAAATTATCCAAATGCTTTACTCCATTTCATCAGGCTATGCCATAGATTTTTACCTGAACTGAGTAGTTATACTGACTTTATGTCCATTCACTTTCAGAGTCCCACAATTTGCAGTCCTCATATGCAGTCCGCAGCTAGATTTTGCAAACTTTTTGCACACATTTTGCAAAAAAACTGTCTCTCTGGGCCATCTTGCATGTCAAGAGTCATCATGTTCATCATGAAAAATCAGAACTTGAAAGTCAGAACTTGAACATCACATCGACGCTGCTCTGGAGCGTTTGAAACTGATTGGCTGCGTGTCATAAAGACGGTGGACTGACAGCGGCTGAAACCTGAGCAGACGTAAGGGAAACCGCCTCCCGACGACTGGATGGTTTGCGAGCGGCCGCAGAGTAAAAGGCGAGACCTCTGTGTCTCTGGCCTCTCTGGTCCGCCACCGCCGCCTCCTGCTTTAACAGATAAACACAAACACGGAGCGGCGGCTCACTGCTGAAGGGAGAGACTGAACTGGCTCCTTTTTCAGCCAATGAATAATGAAGAGGGGCCCGGGAGAAGACCCCCTCGGCTCCGCTCTAAATTTAGCCCGGGAAGACAGGGAGGCTTCTGCCAACCGCTGATCCCAGAAAAAGCCGGCTGCTTGGCTGGCTGGCTGGCTGTCCACATCCCATTATTTGATTCCTCTCTCCTCTCACCCACTAAATCCTATCCTCTAATCGCCGGGGCCGAGGGGAGTCGCTGACCTAGACTCGTCGCTCGCCGTCGCTCGCCGTCACAGCCCCCCCCCACAGCCCCCCCCCCTAGAGCGAAGGACCAGCTGGCAGCGGCAGCCCAGCCTCCATTTCACTGTCAGTCATTCAATAGCCACTTGTAGTGCTTCTCACATGCTTCACTGCTCCGCTGCTCAAAGCGCCTGCTAGGGCCAGCGCCGTGGCATGGACAAAAAGCGCCGGTCATGGTAATAATTTACTAATAGCTCGATAGCGCTGCCACAAAGCGGCTGGAGCGCTCACATCAGGGAAAGCAGAGGAAGAGGATATTTGCTGGATAAATAACTGTGAATGGACCATGGCGTGTGTGGCTGTGTGTGACAGAAGAAGTTACTTCTTCTAATAACTTCATTTGTGACAGAAAAATGCTCATACGTTACCACTATATCATCACACAGCGTATTTCTAATCATGTAAGGGCCTTTCTGTGTAGATATTCCATATTCTCTCTATATTTATTATTATTATATATTATTGTTTTTTTCCTTCAGGTGCTTCAGGTGCATTGTTCAACAACATGCATGTTCAGGTCATAAGAGACTCAGTGAGAGTGAAGGTCTGTCAGGTGGCTGGTCTATTCGTCAGTCAAAAGGTTGGTTGGCTGGTTGGTTGGTTGGTTGGATGTTTAGTGGCTTTCTTGTTGACTGACAGGTCGCTTGGTTGGATGGTTGTTGGTAAGTAAGTCCTTCATTGATCCTTTTGGGACGCTTCTCAGGGAAATTCTGTAATTCTACACTTTATCAATAGACTTTCTCTCTCACACAAACACACACTATCATGTGTTTGCTTGTGCCTCGATCAAAGCTATGGAAGACCTGAAAGTCACGTCAACATCCGCGTTGAACTGAATCCAGATGATGCGATGCCAACATGTCACCTGGTTCATCAGAAGCGGCTGTTTACGCAGCTGGTGAGATGTTTTGCACCCTCACAGCACCATCCAAACCGCAGCAGAGTACGAGCTGATCAACAAGACTCCAGAACTCCATTCCTTCCATCACTGACTCATCTCACCGTGATATTTTTGACACCAGACTGCTCCCACGGATCCCTCGTCACCACAGCAGACTGATGACAAGCTGCGAAGCTGCGAAGCTGCTCATACTTTTCCAGGCAGGTTAGTCAAGTGTTACTGGTGGAAGCATTCATTTGCATTGTGTACGCAAGCAAAGAATGATCTTGGTGTAAACCAGGTTAGGGTTTGTCAGAAAGTGGCGGCTTCATATTTTTCCACAGATCTAGTTCTTCTTCTGCACATTCAAGAGGCAATTACTGATTTTTAACAGCGGCTGATGGTGGAATTCGTCCTCCCACCTGCATCCGCAGCAGGTGACGCTGCCTTGTATAACTCAGACCCCACCAATTAATGAGTACGAGCTGAAATGGTAAGCGTCACATGATGGTCTGCGTGAAGGAGCTTAGCTTGAACTCTGGGAGGAAAACACTGAATTCTTGTACGGTTTCTGGCTTCAAAGTGGCCGGGGAAATAATTTGCGGGATATCAACGCAGCCGGCGTGTTGATCTGCTTTTAAAAGCCCGGTACTGGCGGAGCGAGGAGTGCGCACACACCCCCAGGTTTCACATACCAAGGTAAACAGCAAGGCCGGGCGCCGGTGCTCTAATGCAAACTGACAAAGCGTGCGGCAGAGTGCAAACACACAGGGAGGCGGACTGCATATCTGAGCGCTGAGTCAGACGACAACACACACAAATGTTCATTCAGAGCGCCGCATAAATTCCTCAAGTGGAGTTATGAGGCTTCGAACAACTTTTAATGGCCGTCCAAGGTACAATAGTAAAGCAATCACGCACACACACGCACACACACACACACACACACACACACACACACACACACACACACACACACACACACACACACACACACACACACACACACACACACACACACACACACACACACACACACACACACACAAACTCCTTTCACTCCGGTCGAATCCAAGGCACGTCCCTGACAGAGCAACCACATAAAATATGCTATTTTACGATATAAACCTGATCGTAAAAAGACGACAAACGACTGCAGCGTTTGGCCTTGCTCTCTCTCCCTGCACGTTCCCCTCCTTGCACGGGTGACAGCCGCGCGCTATCGCACTGATAACATTCCTCTAACCTGACGACATGCGTCCGGGGCATGGAGGGCTGGATCGATGAGAGGCGGCTCCGCCGGGGCCGTTTTGTTCCCAAATCCTGGAACTCTATTTCATTCTCCTCCTTTTGTTCCCCGCTTTGTTTTGTTTTGTTTTCTGCTCAAGCTTCCTCCAAGGTCTGCAGAAGAATGCGTCTTTCAGAGCCAGGCGGCCGCCTTTTCACTGTGCCAACACAACCCAACATTTTCAATGATTTATTATTGATTTGCTCGACAAGAAAAACATGCGTTAAAATCTGCACTACAGCATGGAAATCCCGGAGCGCTGCACACCCCCAGATAACATGGAAGCAGGAACATGAGATGTGAAGTGTGGCTGATGACAGGAAGGGCCATCACGTGACAGCAGCAGTCAACTCAAAGCTGATTCATCCTCAGTGTTCCCAAAAACCGTGTTTGTACTGATTTTGGTCCAAATAACCGACCGCCTAATGGACCAACTAATGTTTCTCCCCATTACTGATGACTTGATTGTTAGTGCTGCCACAAACCATTAGTTCTGTGGTTGATGTATCGGTTTTATTCTGTTTCTTCTCAAAGACTAAATATCAGCAGATTGGTTAGTGACTATTCAAGGCTTAAAAACCTTCTATCACTGGCATTTTTAAGCTTTAGTTGTACTGAACAGTAGTAAAGTACCAGTAGAAAAGAACTAAAACTCAACATAAATACTGGACAGAGGTGCCATGGTGATGAACGTTTGACTGCCAGCTGGTCTGAGGGGCTTCCTGTGTAAAGTCATGTTGCAGATAATGGATCGATGGATTTAGATGTATGTTCAAAATAAAGAAAATAACTGTTGAATTTAAGCATAACCTCTACTAAGGTGCAACAAAAACATCTCTCCTAATGAGACTTGTTTGTGGTTCAGGTCTGCTTCTAATTCCATGGGGTCTTGTCTTGGCTCATGCTATGCACTATTCTACCAAATTGTATGAGATTGGTGAAGAAGTTTAAGTCAAGTCAACCGTGACTGTGAAGCAGTGCTGCACTGAATGACAGAGAAACTGGCATCTGCAGAGAGACAGGCCTGTGTTATCGTACTACACGCTTCCGCAGTTTATATGGTTCACACAGTTGTGAGCTGACACACACACACACACACACACACACACACACACACACAGGTATAGTTGGACGTTAGTTAGGTATTAAAGAAAACATGCGGTGCAGCAGCGTGCAGGCCGGCCTCTGCTCACATCCTCGTCACCAGCTAGCGGCTAGCAGGGGCCTCACGCTGCACTTTGACCCCCTGCACCTTGGCAAGCAGTGAAAGGGATTTCAGATGAATCAGGCCTTTGCTCGGCCAGCCTGCGTGCTGCTCGGCCCTTCACGTCGTGTGTTTCAGGAATGCGTGTGTGTGTGTGTTTTCTATGGGAAGGTGTCACTTCTTAGATGTAAAGCAACAGGTTTCAGCAGAGGGAGAAAGTTGTAAACTCACGTGCATGGACGACAACTGTGGCTGCGTTAGTAAATAATGTTTCTCGCCAACCCGACCTTGTCATGGACCAGTGGACAGACTCACCACAAGGCTCTCTGTGTGCTTTATTTTCTTTCTGTCAAGTGTGAGTAAATGGACTGGTTCTTACATAGAGCTTCTCTGATCTTCATGACTGTCCTTGTACAGGCCGCATTGCATTCACACACTGGTGGCTGAGGCTACACTACCATGGTCCATCTGCTCAAGCAGGATTTCTAAGCAGTCACATCCAGAGAAAGACGAGATAAAAACCTGTTTACACAAAATTAACAAAATCAAAAAGTTGTTGACACACCATGAGCAAGATCACAACTTGCATATAATGGTGTGTGCACACAAGCTGCATTACCATACATGTGCATGTGTCATGCTACATGCTGCTGTGCAGGGTAGTGAGCATTTCAGGGCATGAACATTGGGTGAAAATACAATTTGATTAGCTTAGTTGTGTCAATTATATGCTAGCAGGCAGATCTTAACAAATCCTGTTAACACAGCCAAACAATTTGCCATAACCTAGGTGTGCCGTTCACTGCCTTAAAGAGAGAAAAAATGTAAACTGTCACAAAAACAAGAACAAACCCTCCAGTCATTGCTGCCGTAGGCCAACGATGACTGACAAGCTTGATAAGCCTCTAAAACACACAACACACATTCACAAACACTGCAAAGCAGCAGGCTTACAACTCGGACAAACTGCATTAGCGCAGCTCCCAGTCTGGACAATACGCTTTCCAGAATCGGAAGTTCCTGGGGACATAATTGAAATAATCGTAAACGATCTCAGAGTGAGATCATCTTTCCAGGCCATATTGTTCAGACCTAGTGACTAGTGATCATCATCGCTGCAGCTCGAGTGATAGACAATAATGAGATCATAAGAGCATGACGAAGCATCAGAGGCGCAGAATCGTGGCTCTGCCTGATACAAGACGCTCTGTGGAGAGTTAGAAGAGATGTGATCAGCCTGGAGAGGACTTCATTTCCTTGATATCATTTCCTGTGCATAAAGTGAATAAAACAGGGGACAAAAATCCAACCTAAGACAATAAGAAAACAATTCCTGTGCTCCCACACCAAACCACAGCCTTGGACGGGCAAAAAACAACCTTTAAGCCTCCAGAATTCCAGACATAAGCCATTAAAGAGATTTGGTGTCAAAGTCCGAGAGGTCTTAAGTAACTGGTAAAGATGAAAAACGAACCCCCCCATGAAAATCTGCCCTCTCCTCCACACTGGGGTTTTTTGTACAAGCAGTACTTTGTCATGTAGCACTGCACGCTTGGCACTCTAAGCCTATTACACTGATGGCTTCTTATGGGGGGTGGGGGTGTGGGGGGGGGGGGTAACACACCTCCAAACCTGATTTCTAATTGCAGGAATGTAAATGAGGAGGGAGGGTGTTTGCCTAGAGAAACAAAGTGAAGAGCAAAATGACTTTTCAGGAGTTTTAATGCTGAATCATTAACCTGTCCCTGTCCTCTCAGATATTTACTTCAGTATGTGTCTATTCCATCACAGACCAGTCCAGCTTCACAATTTAAGGATTCAGGAACAGATGCATGATACAGTGATCTCAAGACAATCCACCTTAACTTTAATCCAGAAAGTCTGAAGCTTGACATTTGAGATCATATGTAACCTCAAGCAGTTGATCTTGGTCACAAATGGGTTTCAGGTCCCTTTACTCCCAGTTCAAGGCTCTGTTTTGGTTGGGAGTTAATGCTTGAACTTTTCGAAAGCTGAAAGATGCTAGAAATGGTCTAGCACATGCCCAGGTAGGCAGTAATATTGCTATATTCACTCACCATCCCTATAATTCCAGTTTGGGTTTAAATGTAAGCCCTACATATAATCAGTATTACTTATGATTAAATACTAATAACTTATAAGTAAATATGTGCAATGAATCATGAAGTTGGACTTAAAACTAAGTACTGAGTTGTACTAGAAGGGTTGAACTGAGTTGCACCAATACTGCTTAGGTAGAAGATTCCAGAAACCTGCATCCATTTCCCTGCTCCAGCACCAGAGTGGTGTGTTTCAGCTTCCCTTGCCCATACGACACCATGAACAAGCATGCTGGAGACCGTGCGTGATCCAGCACAGGGATCATTAGTCAGTCTTATATCTGGTCAAGTTTCGTCAGGATTGCAGAGTGAGGCTGATGTGTTACATCAGAAGATTCCTGGCATTAATGCTAGACGCCCGCTGTTTGTTTCCTAGTGAAGCTGCCGTGTTGTTGACAACAAACACGGCTAAGAGATGCAGCATCTTCAGGCACTCTCAGATATCACAACGGACGCTGAAGGATTGGAGACCAATGGCTGGAATGGAATGAAGGAAACCCAAAACTGGTTTCCAGAGTTTTGATTGCCCAAGAAGATGGTGGCGTAAGTCTGAAGCATAAGTCTAATAAGTATAAGAGTCTTATTCCCTTGGTGAGAATATAGTTAATCGATGTTGTGTTTTGTTTTTTATCCAAGAACAGTCAAAATTAGAGAATCACTTTGTCTATTCCCATCCCCATTTGCTCGCCATTAAATAACCCATAACATGTTGAGATAATCACAGCTCAAGGCCAAGACAAATGTGACTTGTAGTTAATTAATAGTTACTAGTGTGACAGCATAGATTGTGTCTTTCCTATATTATATTGTTCTGAAACCTGATACAGGACGTACATGGAGAGATAATCACATTAACCCTGGTCCCTGTAAATGAACACATCTCTCTCTCTAATGGTTTAAACAGGGAGAGAAGAAGTCCTCCCGTCTGTTGGTTCCCCGTCGTCTCCCCTTTCAGGGCTAATGAGACCGCTTGTGAACAGAGTGCGCCGTGAGCAGGAACACCTTGTTTATCGTGGCCAGGATCTTTGCGATGCGTTCGGTCTGCGCTCGACAGCCTCCCATGTGGCTGGGAGAGAGACGCCCAGCTTCAAGGTTAAATGAGAGGAGCCGTGGAGACAGACATCACTTCTTCAGGCCAGTGGAGCGCTCGTTAAGACTTCCTCTAATCACCATTATGCTGCTCATCCTTCTAACTTAAGCCGTTTCCTGGCTGCTGGGCTCAACTTCATTCATCCATTAGAGCTAAAACAGCACTCGGCTCTGGGAGAACGTCTCATTTTTAGTTCTCTTTGGGAGGAGGCTCTAGGTGCCTCATCTGAGGGCTGGAAATGCCAAACTTTTACCAGTGGGTAATTCACAGCAGTAAATCATGAAGAGCTCATTGTTAATAACCAGAAGTTAATAACATGCTGAAGAAGATCATTACGCTGGGGACGTTACTTAATAATACATGAAAACTGAATAATACAATAAAAACAAGAGACTTCTCTGAATAGGGTGTTTATATAATAAGAGGTTTATAATCTTGAACACACAACCACCATTATTCACAGTGTGATCGCTCTTGAAAACGCTCAAAACTCTCAAGACAAACATTCATTCATCCCATTCAATTCAACTTCAACTACCATGCTATCAAGACGCGTCACATTAGAGCTCCTCTGCATCAAGGCTGCAAACAGCACTACATTGAAATCTTTTCACTGTCACGCATTATTAAGTCATAGTCACGACTGGATGCATGGACTGCATTTACATGTTATTCACTCGTTGCCACGCAATGTTTACTCCGACAAACATCAGCAGACAGCTCTGTTGAGTTCTCACATTTCTGATGTTTTCTGACATTTTATGGACAAAATAATCTGTGAGATTTGAGCCTCTTTAGCCGCCGTTACTATGAGCCCAGTCTCTTTGATTTACCCACCTTCATCTCAAGGTTGCTGCCTCAGGAAATCACTGTCAGGAGCTGCAGTTTCTCTGTTTCTGTCTCTTAATTTAGAAAAATCTATTACATACTCCTTGATGTCTTCAAAATTTTCCCTATTCCAAGATGTTAAGATCTCCGCAAAGTTAGCTGCACCAGTTGCAGCTCTTTTGCTTGAAAAATGTATCCCATTTAATCAAGTATTACAGAGGTTGCCACAGACTTCATTGTCAGCAGAACCAAGAGTATTGTTCTTTGTTCAAACACTTCTGTGTGTCCAGATACGAAGAGTGAAATTTACAATCCATGGGAGATAAAACAACCATGACCAGAACAAGATAAACCGTCTGCAGGTGAGATGTAAACACGATTTCTGTGAAGACTGGGAGAGAGGAAAGGGCTCTGAATATAATGAATGCAATTTAAGCAAGAAAATAAAGAGATGCCATTCATGGAGCTATATGCACTGTCTGCAATAAATCATGTGCAAATATTTCTGCTTCGTAAATCCTGAGTAAACATCTAGACACAGGAATGTGACAGGTCATCCATCCTGGAGAGTTTCACTGGTTTCAGTGTTGGGATAGAGGAGCTGAGCGAAGCGGAGCGGAGCGGAGAGTCAAACAGGTTTCGATCAGCATTTTCACCTGTCGTCACTTTCTGTGTCTCACTTCTCTCTTTATTCAAAGCAGTGGTCTGAGGCTGGAGACCCTTTTGCGGACACAGGGTTGTTTATTGGTGTTTGAAGAACAACTATCAGAGATCAGGTCGTTCATTTATCGGCGGATCAGTGGCTGACATGTCCAAACATCCTTGTGAGAGAACTAAACCCCAAACTGCTCCTAATCTTGTATCACTGTGAATGGTTAGAAGTGGGGTAAGGGTTAGGTATTATGCGAACATGTGTGTGATAAGAAGAAATGTCAAAATGTGAGTTAGTGTTGTGAATTCGTGAACACAAATTCAGGTTTTGGACAAAATGAGTCCAAAAAAAAAGTATCTGGACCATAGAGGAGACTGATTGATATGGTTCTTGACAACATCTGTCTACTTGTTGCAGCATATTTTCAGTTGTTTATAAAAGAAATGTCAAAACAATACCATTTTGGAAATACTTGATTACATGCATCTGAGCGTTTTAGGCCAATAAGCAGCACGTATAAGGATCTACAGTCCTGTTGCAATGATGGATGTTCTACAGGTGCCACAGATGTAGTGTAAGCATTGGTACAAGAGCAGAGTTTAAACACCAGATAAGATGAGATAGCAGTAGGAGAACTGTAGAAGAGCAGTGTTGAGACGTCTTGAAGATGGAGAGGTTCTACTCATTCCACACCAGGGAACTCCTTAAAGTTATAATCAGCAGTTGTGCACAAGTTAAAGGGCACTTACATTAATCTCTATGACAAAAACAAACAATTATTCTGTTGAGAGTAAGCCATACATATAAATCAGTATGTATGTGTGCTCTACACACTTCTGGACCCCGGTTGTTGCTCATGCTGTGACTGGTACTATTTTGCATTTTCTTTGCACTAAACTTTTTTCCTCTTGATGTATGATTGCTTGATGTGACTTTAATTGGCACAAATGATAAACTAGGGACCAAAACCTATACATATACTGGTTGATCTCTGGATTGCTGATTCTTACGGCATCATACTGATCATCCTGAAAACTGAAGCTGAAAGCTCCAGACCTGCTTCAATAGATGCAGAGAAGATTAATTACAAAAGGATATACGTTGTCCACGGCCCCTTCTAGGCCTTTTGTCAAGTGTAGGAGGTCAGAGATTATCATATCTACTTCACACACAGTCCTACCTATCCACTGGGTCATCCGATCCTCAGGTAGTGGCAATAATAACATTTTTAGAACTCAAATGAAGATATTGGCGAATTTGGGACCAAACTCTCTCCGTCTACGCAGCTCTACATTTCTGATTATTGTGGCATAATGACAATGCTCTATGTGTAATTAAATCCATAAATGTTTATTGGGGGTCATGTACAGGAAGTCAGAGGTTGATCCAGTAGTGGCACAAAGTCCTTGTGAACTGAACTGATGAACTGACATATCTCTAATCTCTCATATTATTCTGGCATCATGACTTTTCTGTGTTCATCTAACTCCATAAGTGTATATTTGGGAGGTTAGAGGTCATCCCATATAACACTGTCTCTCTCTCTCTCACACACACACACACACCAACACTGTCCTACCTGTCTCTGGGGTCGATCCAGCTGGTGCATTGGTTGATGTGGTCAATGTAGTAGACTTTGCCATCAAAGTCTCTGGCTTCCTCCCAACCCTCAGGTAGTGGCAACTCCTTCCTTGGCATGTCAGGCGAGTCTCCATGTAATGAACTCCCCTCTACTCAAAATCACAACGAAGGGAAACCATCGCTTCTCTCTGTCATCATCACCACTACCACCTGCGCCTCCACCACCACAGTCTGCAACAGGATCAGCGGCTAAAATTCCCCAAATTCCCGGTCTGGCGAGGCTGGGATTAGGCCATAATAATAATAATCCATAATAATCCACAGATTAGCAATGAATCAAACCTCAAAGTGGGGAGGAGGTGGAGGAGAGTCTCAGAGGATGAAACAGGTCCACTCAGCCGCTGCTGCACTTGTGCTCCAATTCATTCCTGTTCGTTTGTCTCTCACTCACATTCATTTATCACGAAACAAACATTTTCCAACACGCAAACGTGTGTTCTTACAACTTTTCCAAGTCGTGTTGAGAACTTTTTTTGCAGTATTACAGCGCGAATAGTTTCAACGTAAACGCCCCGACGCAAACCTGGGATAAAACAGAGACTGGGTTACCAGAGAGGAGCAAAGCAAGTGTCCAAAATCCACTAAAATCCAGAGACTGGGCTCGGTTCTGCTGCTTGTCGACAGGCCACCATGTTTAGCAACGGTTACCGATGCTAACCAGCCTGCTGCGGGGTAGCGGCCGGTCCCAACACCGCTGGGAGAGAGGGAGGGCGCGGGGAAAGCAGCAAATGAGAGGTGGAATCCGGGAAATCCGTCTCGAACTTGTGAGGTTTTGCTGTTTAATTGTGCTCCTTAAAAAACACCAGGGAAGAGGAGGCGGCAGCAAAACTGTTTCCCTCAGTCTCTCTCGATGACTTCGGCTGCTCGAGTCCAGTGACGTCAAGCTCCACGCGCTCACTGTGGCATCCTGTTTGTGTTTTTCAAAATAAAACGCAGTGTTGACAAATAGCACCCTTGCAAAATAAGACAGATCCGGTCCAGGTTTGTTTGTTGCTACTTAAGATTTTTATTCTTACTATTATGATTGTGGGTCACACGCAAATGTGAAGCGTGATTGTGACAAATAAGACTGTGCGAAACAAGTTGAGGGAGAGGGGGAGGGAGAGCTATGGCGCAGTATTGTCACTTGTTATCTTTATTATTATCAATCGTCATCAATATACAATACAATCAACTGAGGTGTAAAATATGTACAAGGTGCAGTGACACTTAGGGATGCATCCTGTTGTTTTCACGGTGCTATTTATGAAAACAGTTATGTTTTGCCCTTGTTATTTGTTGATCTTTTGAAGTTGTAACCTCAACACCACTGGGTATTGTCCAAAGAGGTTTTTTTAATTGTGTCAACTGTAAGGTTATTCGAATTTCATCCATTATTTTCTGTATTATTTATGAATAAATGGATAGATAGATAGATGAATTGAGTGATTGATTTATTGATTTTTTGTAAGTAGCAGTGGAAATCATGCTAAACTCTTTAGGTGAGTCATTCAAAGCAAATAAATGATGAGTCTCTGAGTTTGCATGTGTCTGTGTATGTGTACTTTTCTATTATCATATGAGTAAATATTGTGTTCGAGTGAGCGGCCCTCGTTTCATTCCGTTTTGATACTTTCAAGCCACCATCGCACCCTGGTGGTCAAACTTTTGGTTTGCAACTCGCTGGGAAATTGAAAACCTGATTTTTAGATAGTTTTACTTCAAGTGCCTGGTCAGATTTTGGTGGGCAATTTGTTAAGTAGCCAATAAAGTTCCATTTGACTTGTCGACAAAAATAAGGGAGATTAGTACATCCACCCAAGCAAACCGTTTGGACGTGAAGGTCACTGAATATTAAACACTGTTGCTTGCAGACACTTATTGATCGATCTTAAGTAGGATGAAGCACATTAGTCTTCCTGCAGTGGATTCAACCTTTGCATGCTGCTAACAGACATTTGGGCACCACTGTCTGTCCGTTATCAGATGTGTACTTGTATTTTGCATGAGCATAACACTATGTGGTTTCCACATGTAAATGACCTGTGAGGTCATGCTTACACCAGAGGACTGAGTCTGACTGTAGGAGAGCTTGCTCCCAGTCAGACGAGCTGATTGGTTGATTAATCAAATACACAAGCAACATATATAAATTGTGTATAGTTTAGCTTTGTCAGATTTATCTATCTATATTAAGTAAATAACATTTCTTGCTTTTAATTAATATTCCATCCATCGATTCTATCAGCTTTGTCTGCTTTGCATGTTAACAGTTTCACCAGAATTTGCCTATCTCCACTGCACATAGGTTGAAGGCAGGGAAATACCCTGAATACACCATTTACACTCACATCTACGTTCAGGGGCAATTATGTAACAGTCACAAATCAGGATAGATGAGAATGTTTCTAGACTTTGGGGAACACTGGAGTACCAGGAGTCGCAGACAAACTACACAGAGGATTCAACATGTCAACATTTTCCTGCAAAATACATCAATTAAGTAACAAAAAGGTAAAACTGTTTGAAAAGTACTACAGCTCTTTGCTGTATGCTTATGTACCCAATAATCACAGCACTTTTATCCTATAACATTTACATCAATTATTTGTATATAGAAGAAAATAGTCAAAACAAAGTGAGAAAATGTACTTTTCAAAATTGCAATGTAATGATTGTTTGTTTCGTTGTGGTACTAGTATTCTTATTCATCCACCATTTAGTCTTTGTTCATCTCTGCTGTTTCTCTTGTCTGTTATGTAATAAATCCACATGTATACACGCTATGTAAAGGCTCTTTGCGTTCTGTGAAAAGCTCTAACTTAGCTCTAACTGGAACTTATTATCATTCAGAGTTCTTACTTCATGTGTGAAGTACGTGTGTGCCTTCAGTTTGTAAGGCAATAATAAGCTTTACGTGCTTGTGTTCAAACAACAGGTGAGCCAATTAAAGGTGAGACTTCCATGAGGCTGAGGCTGACTGTCTGTAGGTGGAGCACTTCACCTGCGGATGGAGAGGGCAACACACGAACCTCCTGTCTGAGGTCTCAAGTTCCTCGAGCTTCATTCTCCAGCAATTTCTATCCCAGCCTCATACATGAAAGCTATATTTTAACATTTCCAAGTGTGAAATTGCACATTTTGCACCTTTAACGTCCGCGCGCTCACCTGCAGACCGGCGGTGGGCGGGGTGCTCCTGATGCCTTCAGGACCAGTCGGAAATACTGCCTTCAGCGCTCAAAAGCATATAGGTTCATATAGGTTTGTTACATGTTAATGCTGTAAGTCACACGTAAAAAATGGTGCATTTCCATTTTAAACAACTCTACACGGTTCTACCACATAGCAGGTTACTTAAATATTATTTCACTGCATGAAAACATTCTGTAACTTACTTAAGGTAAATCCACAATAAAAAAAAACGGACTGGAATGATGTACTGTTATTGATACCTCATGATACTAAGTGCAGATTTGTATTATTTGTCACATAAAACACACAAATTAAAAATTTGGCCTAAATAAGATAGTAATAGGACATGAGAGACAAATTATTTGACTAGAAGTGAAAATAGGCTGATTACACTCAAGTATGTTTTCGATAAATTACATATTTTCTTTTGAAGCTGCAATTTAAGACGTAATTTAGTGTTGTCACTCTCTGCTATTGCAACCTTTACTCTAGTATAGGATCTGAATATTACATGTCACACTTTGTTGCAGTGTGCGGGAATCCTGATTTCCAGAGCTGCTTTTGAACGCATCATTTTTTTTTCTTCCTTCTGCGCGTCTCGAAACAAAAACAAGCGGAGCAGCTGGGTCACATGTGGAGCGAGAGCAGAAGAGGAAGGA
Organism: Karalla daura; assembly: GCA_029224185.1. Taxonomy (NCBI): domain Eukaryota; kingdom Metazoa; phylum Chordata; class Actinopteri; order Chaetodontiformes; family Leiognathidae; genus Karalla; species Karalla daura. The sequence goes on along the minus strand of CM055204.1, from coordinate 18,693,563 downwards.
AGCACCCTGACGCTGTCCAAGAAGCGCACACACTCACACACACATATACAGAGAGGGACAGAAAGAGAGACATACACACACAGAGAGACACGCACACACACGCACACATCTGGCTCCAGCTGCTCCACCTATGGTTCTCCTCCGGCACATCTCCATCGCCCTGACCGCCGCCGTGGCTGCCCTGGGCTCTGCGCTCTTCATTGCCCTGAACTTCTTCTACAAGCGGCGGGTATGGTCTCCACAGGCGGAGTACTGCACCATCAAAGAGGTGAGGAGAGGGAGACACGCACACAGGAGGAGAGAGCTGGGAAAAAATTCTGATCCGCGATGCCTGTGATTCATGATTTCATTCCTTCACTGTTGGAAATTGAGGTTTGCTGAAGTTGGAGAGTGAAGGTGGCGGTGAGAGCTCATATCTAACGTTCCTGACTGGAGGAAATCACTGCAGGGTAACCTGCTTCTGATGACGAGGACGGTGTTCATATTAGGCAGAGTTAAATGTGAACAGTCATTAATTAATCCATTCATTAAATCATTCATTCATGAATGATTGTGACCACAGAGCAGCAGGAGGAGGATGGTGCTGTTTAACGATGCTTCATAATAAACATGTCATTAGTGATGATGATGATGATGATGAAGGTGTTAATGTTTAATAAAACGTGCTCAGTTAGAATGATGATGACGATAGGGAGGCAGAGGAGGGTGATGTTTAATGAATGACAGAGGTGTCATAGGTGGTGAAGATGATGAGCATGATTGCTATAACATAATGAAGATGATGATGATGATGAAGAGCGTTTTGATGGACACAGAGATGACGCACAGACTGAAGTTGCAGGACAAAGAGAAGATGAAGATGATGTGACAGTGGTGAAGAAGAGGATGGCTGTGATGATAAGGAGAGTTTCTGAAGAAGCTGAGGACGAGAATGATGAAGATGATGGTACAGATGTGATCAATGTGAGCAATAAAGATGGGTATGAGGAAGGTGATGATGGGTGATGATGTTATGGCCTTTAAGAAGAAGAAGAAGAAGATGTTGATGAGGAGGAGGAAGAGGAGGATGAAACAAGCAGGTAGATGGTTGGAGCCTGGGCCAAAACCGATGGAAAAGGCTGATGAAAATGAGACAATAATGACATGGTAATTAAGGGATGAAGGTAATGGTGATGGTCCTAAAGTTGATGAATCAGGTTTGTGATGAAAACAATGTAGATGAAGGTGGGGTTGATGTCACTGATGATGTGATCAGGAGGAGGAGAAGGAAGGGAGAGAGGAGGAGGAGGAGCAGTGATGATGGAGAAAAAGCAATGATGAAGATGATTAACTCTGAAGAATAAGAGTTCAAGAATACAAATTTAAACTATATTGGTGAAGATGCAAGTGATGAAGATGAAGATGGGCTTGATCTTATTGGTGGTGATGATGAAGAGGAGCACGGAGAGTGTTCACAGTGACGACAGTTGTAGGAGATGATGAAGATGATGAAGAAGATTCATGAGGAAGAATATGAAAATTCAGAACCATATTGATGGAGTTTAATCTGATGATCATGGTAAAAACACTGAAGATGACGTTCGGTTTGATGTCAATGATGGTGGTTATGATGATGAAGAGGAGGAGGAGGAAGAAGAGGAGGAGGAACTTTCATGGTAACTGATTACTCAGTGTTTGGTACTCATGGTAATTGATTAAGATGAATGTAGTGATTCTGGTAAAAATGATCGAGATGAGAGAGGCTAAAGATGATGAGGAGGAGGAGGAGGAAGAGGAGGAAGAAGTTCACAATGACGACAATGACAGAAGACGATGAAGATGATTCAAATCGAACACATTCACATCGGTATCGATGAAGATAAGTAGTAAAACGATACAGATGAAGGTGGTTTTGGTTCAGGAGGAGGAGGAGGAGGAGGAGAAACGTTCACAGTGACGACAATGACAACGATGATGAGGAAAAGATGATGTGACTGTGGGCCTAATGGTGATCATGATGATGGTGCCCAGGGAGCAAAATGTGGACATGGAGGCAATGAAGAGGCTGAGGATAATGAAGATGATGGAGGTGATGAAGGCCTGTGTGTGTGTGTGTGTGTGCGTGTGTGTGTGTGTGTGTGTGTGTTCGTGTGTGTGTGGGACAGCTGCAGACACAGTGGTGGCTTCTTCAATGGAGGACAGCAGCTGCAGCGGCAATCTCTTAATAAAATCTATTTGCATGTCTCTAATCTTGTTTCCTGGATTCAATCAGCAGCCGGCTGTAATAAGCTTAGGCTGCTTTTATCTGGCTCAGCCGTCTTTACACGATAATGTTGTCAGTGTCTGCCAGAGGCTCTTCTCTGCAGAAAGAAAGAGAGAGAGAGGGAGAAGGGGTGGGATGGGGAGGGGTGGGGGGGGCATAAATGTTTTCAACCCGGGAGCTGAAGTCTGCAGAGACGCACTGTAATCACGTCCTCGGCTTCAGAGCGAGAGGGGAGTTGACTAACGGCTGGTGTTTGACCCTGGGGAGTTGAGGCGGGTGGGGAGGTGTGAGGAGGGGTTGGGGGTTTGGGGGGGAGGGTTGGGGGTTTGGGGGGGGTGGGGGCCCGGCTGCAGGTGCTCATTTTAACAAGCCGAGAAAAGAGGCAGCAGCAGAGAAGCTGCTATCCCGCTGCTGGATAAAGCGTTACAAACAAACAGCCACAGGCGGGAGGCACAAAGAGCCAGGCGCTAGCTCCACTGTCTGAGCCTCTGATGGAGGTTCGCTGTTCCACGGTAGATACAAAAAAAACTCAGACAGTCATCAGTTCTTTTCCAATCGCTCTCGAAACAAAAGACTCCAGACCTGCGCGACTTCATCCATCCATCCTTGCTGTTATCGTTCCCCATTTGGTGTCTGCAAGTACACAGGGTGAAAGCAGGGAGTACTCGCTCTCTCCTCCACTCACTCAAACCGAGGGGCAATTTAGGAGTTTCCAATCGACCCTAAATGTTTACGTTTACGGACATTTTGGGGAGAACAGAAACATACAAAACAGGTTCCATAGTGTAGCGGTTATCACGTCTGCTTTACACGCAGAAGGTCCTGGGTTCGAGCCCCAGTGGAACCATATCCTTTGTGGGTGAGATGGGTAACTTGTTGGACTACAGACGTCAGAAGATTCTAGGTTCCTCACCTAGCTGGCCTTCACCTTGGACCATCTGTGGACCTGCGTTTGTAACCTAGAGGTTTGAGTCCCTCACAGAACTCCTTCCCCAGTTCCCTCCGGGCTGCTGTAGTGCCTCAAATAGTTGATTATTTCACTAATTCCCTCGATTACACTGGGATTTGGACCAGGGTCCTTCATGCTTTGAGGCATCTGTGCTGTCCAATGAACATGCAGCTTGCACTAGTTGCGTTCATGCTCTTCCCTTGGTTTTCTGAAGAGCGAAGCAGTATTAAGGTCTTAATTGTGATGTAGTCTCAATGTTTAACTCTTATGCAAGGCACTTTGGATAAAAGTGACTGCTAAATGCAATGAACTGAAACATTAAGGGGGAAAGCGAGCAGAAATGATCCTCCACTCAGCTAAAGCCAGAGATGAGATGAACCGCTGCTGGCGTCTGTTGACAAATCTGATAATGAGACGACGTGTGTCTGGGCGCCTCGGCTCGGCTTCTAGAGGAGCTCCAAGCCCGATTGTTTAACACATTTGCCTTCATTGATTCCTCAGACAGCCCCAAAAGTTCCCTTTATTACTACCTGAGGAATAGTGGTAAACACCCACCCTTCTTTTAACCTCTGCTCCCCGGCCTGTGAGGAAAGTTTCAGAGGTTATGGATTTAAAGTCCAAGTTGTGGCTTCGTTATGACGCCAACAGGTTCTTGGACTTTGGAAAGCAACGGCAAGAGTAAACAGACGGTATAGAGCTGCTGTACTGTCCACCTACTGCCTCAACACACCCACCAGCTCCGAATGTAAACACACAGCAGAGTCATTATTTGTGGTTTAAGGAGGATTTCTTTGTGGAAACAGCCTCACTTTCACAAGTGCTGCTTCGTAATAGGGCTGGACAGATGGAGAGGCTTTTAGGTTTAAATAAATCTCCATAAAAATACAGCCTGCGAATTTTTTTTCTTGTTCTATTTCTGTAGATGAGACTCAAGTGATTCATTGAGCTTTTGGAGGTGTTTGTGGGAGTGCTGTGAACTTTGGATTGTAGTCGTTTGGGAGGAGAGCTCTGGCTCTGGCTCTGTTGTTAACACAAAGGCTGAGGTGTCAACTTCATGTTTGATCACTTTTGTTTTTTCGCTGTTACATACTCAGTGTTATACAAACCCAATCACCTGATGGAATCAGGATCAATCAGGCTATCTGAGAGTGACAGAGAGGTTGCAGACCCATGGGATGTGACAGCATCAGAGGTTTGGCTCAAGGCGATTTGGCTCCAGTGGCTCCCTCAGAAAGCCACTGGGTTGTGTCTTTAAGCAAGACGTTACACCGATCTGCAGCCGAGCCAGCTTTTCTTTTTTTCCACCCCTCCCCTGTGGAAAGAGAAACACAGTGGAAATCAATAAACAATCATGACCTTTTTATGAGTCTCAACAATCGAAAAGAAGAAAAGTCTGTCAAGTATTTGCACAAAGACAAAGAGAAGCAGGAGATAAATGCCCGCCACTCTGGCCTGATTTGAAAAAATCTATTTCCCACCCTAGGAAATGTCCAACTTTTTTCTTTTTTTTAGACATACATCGCCTTCATAATCGCACAGATCCAATAAGGGCGAGTGTGCGAGAATTGATCATTTCGCTCAAAGTCCGTTGCTGATATGGCGGCGTACGGGAGGAGGAGGTGGTGGGAGCCGCCTGTCAGGGCTGGAGGTTCGTCTCCCGGCGGGGGCTGCACGTGTGAGGAGAAACAGCAGGAGCGCTGCAGATCTGTGGAAGCTGCTCATCTCTGTGGAAGCTGCTCATCTCTGTGGAAGCTGCTCCTCTCTGTGGAAGCTGCTCCTCTCTGTGGAAGCTGCTCCTCTCTGTGGAAGCTGCTCATCTCTGACGCTCTCTCACGTCTACCCGGCAACACCAGGCTAGCGATTTACCGCCAGAGGCATGTCAGACCAAACTGAATTCATCAGCAAAGCCTCTTCAATTCTTCATCTGATTCATCTTTACGCCTAATTACAAGGACGCTTTTGTTGTGCCAACTCATTAGAGCCGGCGATTCTGAGGGCGTACGTATACATATTTTTAAAAAAATAATCCAAAATAGCTCCTCAATCATCCACCGATATAAGTGTCGTTGGGGTGATATTTTTTTAATGAGAAAGCTGAAACTGAGCCGTGAAAGGGCTGATAGGAATTGCTAATTAACCTCCAAAGGAAGGCGGGCGGGCGGGCGGCGAGGCAGCACTCGGCCTGAATAAAGACTAACCTTGTGTGACTTCAGAAGAGAGATGAGTGACGGCTGGCCGATCTCAGCGGGACGGACACGTCTCAGGTGCAGCGAGCACGCGCGCAGCCCGGTTTGATTCCAGCTGCCGCTGACCTTTACAGAGTCTCTCCACATATCCGGGCGGCTCGAGCACGCTCCCTGCACCCCTTCCCCTCTCTCTCTCTCTCTCTCTCTCTCTCTCTCTCTCTCTCTCTCTCTCTCTCTGCAGGCTACACTGTCTCAGATCTGACCTAAATACAAAGCAATAAAGAGGAGGAGAAGGAGCCGCCACGACGCCGCTGCTCGTCTTTTATTAAAGTGCGATATCACGAGTTTTTAACCTCCAGAGGTTGCCCAGGCCGATTCAATTTCCTGAACATTGTTATGAAGTTTCTTTCGTGTCGTCGGCGTAATCAGTGCAGCTCGATGCATGATGATGAAGCTGATAAAGATGATTATTAATCTGTGAGAAGCGCAGGTGGTTGGGTTTAGAGGATCGAGGGGGGCGGGTGAGAGAGGAGCTTGGTCGCTATGCGTTTGCCGTGTTTCTTCGCCGTCGGATGTCGGAGGTTGTGATGGAAGACGGTTCAAACATCTGGCTGAGGCTGCTCTGTTAATACACATATAATCACATATTCAGCTGCACATATGGCTGCAGATTAACCTACATCTGGCCCAGTTGTAGACCAGAAAATGAGCTGCGGCCTAGGTGTTGGATTCAGATTATTTGAAATCATCCTTTTATTTTAAAGCCTATTCTAAAGTCACCACTGTGCTCAGATTCACAATAACATACATTTTAACAGTTACACCATTAATCGTATTGATAAACCCCAGGCATTGTTCTGTATCCTCGCTGGTCTTGGAAGTAAAGCGAAATCATCTCGTTCTTTGCTAAATAAATTTATGTGGTTTTTGCCTCTGGTTTTCATTTCTGAACATCATCTTTGTCCTCCCCCCGCAGGAGGAAGAGGAGCGTGGGAAGCGGCAGGTCCTGGTCCTGGGCCTGGATGGAGCTGGAAAGAGCAGCATGTTGCAGGGTTTGACCCCCGGCGAGTCGGCGGCTAAAAGAGGCCGCTGCCGGCCCACCCGCGGCTTCAACTTCATGAGCCTGAACGCCCCCGCCTGCCAGCTCGACTTCCTGGAGAGTAAGGATCCGTTTATTCTTCACACTCACACACAAAAGCAGCTGCTGCGCACGGAGTGGAGAAGGCACACAATGCTTCCTCGAGTAGAAGTAGAAGCAGGGGTGGTGGAGATGAGGAGGGAGCTCTGCTCAGGAGCCTTTATCCTGCATTTCCTCAGAGAAGCTCGGAAACGTTGAGAAAACTCCACCTCTAGATAGGACAGAGATAGAAATAGATTCGACCTGTTCATTAAAGCAGTTTTGCATGGAAACAACTTGTTGATTAATTAATGGTAAATTAGCTAATAAAATAATCTATAAACAGCTATTTCAATAATCAGTGAGTGGGATTAAGCATTTAAGAGAAAACCTGAGAATGATAAGGAACTAAGTGAAAACCTGCTTCGCTCACCTTCTTCAATGTGCATATTTTCAGGTTTATGGATTCTTGCAGGAAAGGAAATTGAATTTCGTTGGGGTGATGACTGAAAAAAAAAGTAAAGCCCTTATCTCAGCCTCTAAGAAGCAGACATTAACCATATTCACCGTTTTTGTGTATTTTCTTTTTAAAGCGAACAACAAACTGACCATGAAGATAGTCATTTGTTGCAGCCCCAGTAGCAACACGGCTCTTATTCCTTCTTCTCCTCACCCTTCATCACACACTGCACTTGTAGCGGTACTCCTGCAGAACTGTGAAAAATGTGACACGGTATGTGCTGCTACATCAAGGTCGTCTTTGCAGTGTAGCCTGAACATGTTTTCACCGGTGCGAAACTCTCGAAACGACTCGGCGTTAATGTATCAGCTGCACATAGGACTAGCAGCTTCAGTGGATGACCGCAAAATGCAAACTTTCAAAACTGTGACATGATTAGGTGAGGTAGACGAGGGTCAAAGTCATCAGGTAAAGCTGGCCAATCAGGAAACAGCAAACCACAGAGAGAACAGGTGAAACGGCAAACAGGCGAGTTCCACTGGCTCTTTCTTACAGTATTACAATGGGAAGTCATTCATAGGAACTACTGTATGCACCTGGGACAGTCCTTGTGCTTTGGACTCAGGACCTCTGAAGGCATGTTAACGACGATAGTTAAACTGCACATCATTGTGAAATACTGCATCAGCTCTTTCAGTTGTTACGGTCTTTAATTCTTTAAGATCTCCTTACATTTACGTCTTTTATTACCTAAGGTAGCGAGATGAGTAAATACAGTGGTGAAAATCCTTCTGTTCCGCCTCGAAATCCCACTGAGTTTCTCCCATTGCAGCGACTGGACTTCACTGTCAGCCCACGTACTGTGTTCACACCAAAGCTTTATCACACACACGTTCTATACTGCGGTTCTCAGCTTATCTGTTTGACCAGTCAGGATACACTCATGCCACTCACAGTCTGTGGAGAGAAGTAGGAAAACAGCGTTCCAGAAACAATTTCTTTGTACAAACTTCCATGGTGTGATAACAAAAAACTTACTTTTACTCTTACTTCAAGAAAGTTTGCGGGATCATTTCACTTGATTGTCCTCAGATTGAGTGTTTTTATCTTGTTCTTGTAGACTCTTGTTTTGCAGTGCAGTGATGGGAAGATAAAGTATGAACCACTGGGAAGGAGGAGAAACAGAAGCGAGGCAGACCTGTAGGGAGAGAGCGTGAATTAATTAAGCAGGGAATTAACCAGGGACCACAAAGGTGGGAGAAGATGGCGAGCAGCTTGCACGTTTAGCATCAGTCCAGGCAGATTTCCAACATCAGGCAACATCAAAGGAGGACAAAACAGCCTGGAGCGAAATAAAACCCATCACCTGTGTACGTTCCAAGCTGTCGGGACCGGGGGAGGCAGAGGGGCGGAGCAGCACATCTGAGTGACACGTCTCTGTTGGTTTATCAGGACCGGGGACGCCCCAGCACACTGTCACAATGTTTCCACACTCGCTTTTCAATTACCACGCCGTTAAGTGCTGCCACTTTGGTTGAGGCGCGTTTTGATCCGAGCCCAGCTGCCGTTTGGAGCCGTTCAGTTTGTTTGGCCTCCAATCTCCTCCCTAAAAGCAGGCTGCATCCATCACTGCCAGCACAGAGGCAATCTCTGGCTCTGCCGCCATTGTCCTTATTTGTTTAGTGACTGAGAGAGAAATTCCAACATTTTCTCTTTTCAACACCGCGGTATCAAGAAAATAAGCACGTAAACCTTTTTAGAATGGGTGAATGGAGTGTTTATCATTGTTCCCGGGTGCTCGTGAATGGGTGGGTTTCATCAGGAATACCTCAGATGCCATTTTACAGCCCTTTGAAGAAATCCTGTTCTTGGCGTGGCAGAAGCACAGCCCTGGCGCCCTGTTATGCAGGCCTGCCTCACCTGTCTTACCTGCCGCTCAAGTCGTGATCACGCCACCTTATGTTCTTTGCTAAACAGCTGTAATTAGCAATTAGAGTGCGATGGAGCGACGCGTGCACATCCAGCCGAATACGTGAGAGCCAAGATCAGAAGAGAAACACTGAGGAAAAACCAGGAGCATGTACCCTGACATTTCTCCATAAGCTTCAACGAACGCTGCCTCACAGTCACGTTTGTTCATTTACTGGCCTCACACTCTCTCTGTTTAGACATGCCTGGCTTTTAACTGGAACTTCAATGTCTGACATTTACAAATGAATGAGGACCTTCCGAACTTGGAATACACTCTCGTTATTCAAGCCAAGGTGAAAGTGTTTTTTCTCTCTTGGTCCCCTTTAGAAAAACGGAGCATATGGAACCAAAGGAGACAGGCAGATAGCTCCAGTTCCATTGTCTTTATAGACAAATGGATAAATCCTGCTTATTAGCCCCGAGAAGAAAGCCAGCGAGCCGCGCTAAAAATAACCGGTGCGACTTCGCTCCTCGTCCGGACCAGTCTGAGAATGAGCCGCTCAGCTGCTCCCGAGTTTCTGCGGCTGCCTGATTTATTCATGATCCCAACACAGAGATCGGTGGGCGCCCACGATCCCTTTCTCATCTCGGAAAGTAAGAGGAACACATGTCACAGCCCACTCAGGCAGAACACTTCAATGGCCCAGCGCGCTAAACGTTAGGAGTCTTTGTCTGGGTGACATTGATGCAGAGGGATGGTGACAGTTTAGTGCGCGCTTACGCACATCAAGAGTAGCGCAGCGCGCTGGGACTGTCGGGCTGGCTTTGCCGGATCCGCCGGGGAAATCAAGCTAAAAGCCTTTGAACCTAACCTAAATGAAAAGATGGGGGGAGATGGGGGATCAGATTAGATGGTTTCAGACTTTGAGCGACTCCGATTTGAGTGGGTGCGGAAGCGAAAAGTTCCAAAAGTGTTTGACAAAACGTCTGCGCGGTTCAGGTTTAGTGTGTCAGCGCGCCTCCACGATAAACGCCCGGCAGTCTGTGCAGCCGGTGCCGTGGTTGGAATCTGTCTTGATCCTGAGCTTGTTTACCCACAAACACATTTGACCATGAAGCCTTAGACTGCTCACATAGAAGGTAAAAAATAGTGTAATGATGGTTCTGCTGACAAGCTCAATCCAGCTCATTTGCTTTGTACCTGTGTGTGTGTGTGTGTGTGTGTGTGTGTGTGTGTGTGTGCGTGTGTGTGTGTGTGTGTGGGGGGGGGGGGGGGGGGGGGGGTCATCATCATTTATACACACAACAACATTACGTTTTGTTTTCAGTCTCTGTTTCCCTGCTGAAAGCGACGTTTTGAGTACGACACTCTAGAAATGCTGCAGTACACATGCCAGGCCTGTAGTTGGCGATGTGACTGGCACACATCATATCAAACCAAGTCAATTCGTTCATTCGCTCCTCTTCTTACCTGCTTCGTACCCCGGGGGTCTGCTGGTGCCTATCTCCTGCTCCCACAGGGCAAAAGGCAGCAAATCAATATTTATTTATAGAACTCTTTTCATACACATGTGTAGCATAAAGACCTTTACATGATTAATGAGCAAACAGAGGAATGTGTAAAGAAACATGCATAGAGACGCTTCTCTTCTTGTTACTCGCACTGTAAATGTAAGTCCTCGACATGTCTGTGTTTTCCCCATACATGTGCCGATGAATACATGGCTGTTTTCAAATCTTTACTCTCCTGACCCCGTTTATAGACCGTAGATTTCTCTTTAATCGCTTTCCAGGGAAAAATATCGCTGTAATAACCCCGATTCAGACTAAAGCTGGCGCCCTTTGTGTAAAGAATGTGAATCGCACACACAGTGTCCAGACTGTTTTGGAGATCAAAGTTGCAGAAACAAGGCCATAAAGCACACTGGGGACCAGATTTAATATGAAGATGGCTGCACAGCCTGAAAAAATACAGATACTGCGAGAACCTTGTTTCAGATAAGGAGAGCTTTAATGAGAAAGAATCAAATCTTTGCACTCTGGAGCCCATTTCTGTATTGTATTCCATTGGAGGCACTGCAGACCTCTCTTGTATCGTCAACTTTGTGTTATAATAGAAAATGTTGTCATGTAAACGGCCACTAAGATGCATGTTTTTTGACTGGGTAGAACATGCAGACTCGCCATAGACAGGCTCTCAGTCCGACCAGGAGTCAAACCCAGGTTCTTGTTGTCGTGAGTGTGATCCACAGAGCCACGGTAGTTTCATGATCAAACCGAAACTAAACGCACGTGTGGGGAAACGCCTCACTATCATCTGATTTTAAGGCGTGTGTGTGTGTGTGTGTGTGTGTGTGTGTGTGTGTGTGGTATGTGAGGGAGTGGCATCTCCACTGAAAGTATAGCAGAGATAGTTTTGCCCTTTGGAGCTCACACACACACACACTCACACTCGCAGATTTACTGGGTACATAAACACATCCACACCACTCACGCCCATATGACTCAGTGTTTGCCATGTGTTTACATGTGGGTGTGTGCGTGCGTGTTTGTGTGCGTGCGTGTGTGTGTGTGTGTCTAAAAAAAGCCGGACGCGCATCCCACCGAGATCCCTCTGACAATAAAACACAAGCTGTGCCCACCGTCTGCACCGTATCAGGTAAACAGGTATTTATTGCTGCCACATCACATCAGCCACAGGTGCATCACTTCCCAGTTTCCTAGCAACATCCTCCATTAAAGCCGCCACTAATGAATCCTCGCTGTGCCGCGCCGTGGCTGTGTGAATTTGGAGGTGGCGACGGACCACAAGTCGAACCCTGCCGCTGCCATATGTGTGTGTGTGTGTGTGTGTGTGTGTGTGTGTGTGTGTGTGTGTGAGCAGCCGCTCGCTAGGACACACACAGAGTCACGGTCGTTGCAGTCTCAGGTCAGAGTCTGGCGCCCAGCAGGAGTCGGGGACGTCTGCGCCTCCGGCTCGTTGGAAAGCTCTGCCCTGCATTTTGCTCCGGCGACTTTCTAGTACAAACCGAGTTTTTTCTGGAGACGCCGATTTCTAGATTTGCCTCGATGAAGCCATCAGTGATCGGTCGAGTCAAGTGACTCCTTTAACTGTCAGTCTGCAGGTTACAGGTTTATGGATGTGTGAACAATGCACGCCTTTTTGGAAACCTGTCACATCCAAAATGTCTGTTTTGACGTCTGCCTGTGTTCCACAGACTGCATACATGAGATGGATGTAGTATTCTGGTACGAGGGCAACTTTACTTGCAATACCACAGAGATCCTCTAGGCCTGGCTCCAAAAAACACGTTCTCCAATACACACCCAGTCCAAAAATGTCATTGTCAATCATGAAATACTCAGTAATTCAATAAAAGTTTAACAACTAACTCACACTGGCTCCAACAGCTCAAGTTTCCCATAACAACATGTAATGTTGTGGTCAATTAGTGAATAATTATCAGGTAATTATCAGATATCAGAGCTTAAAGAAATGAATGAATATGAGCGCGTCTGTTTGGTTGACAGGGGACCCTCACAGAATCAGATGAACAGACTGTGTTTACCTCCTTAGTATGGACGTTTTATTCTCTCATAGCCAGTTCAGATCGTCTGAACTTCTTAAAACGTCAAAAATCGCTATCTTATGTCCAAAGACGTGAGGTACACACACACTCTATGTCTGGAGGGGCAGGCATGTCCAGTCCAACCAATAGCAGGAGCCTTTCCCAGTCCAAATGTCTAATGACATTAAAAATTTACGCCTTAAGGCATTAACAACAGACCCAATGGCGTTTCATAGGCACTCCTTGACTCAGATCTCACCCCTTCATGTCTGTTCAAAAAAGCGCATAGAGGTGCGAAAAACGGGGATAATGTGAGCGAGGAGTGAATGATAAAGAGGATAACCAGACAGAAGTATATGAGGCAGAAATCCTGCCTTAGCCTCGCAAAGAAAAGAAACGAAAAAAAAAGCTGAAGTGTCGAATTTTGTACAGAACCTGGCTCACATATCATGTCTGGAGGCAGCAGGACAGAAAATAATGAATCAAGACCAATTTCCCCCGGCAGGGAAACGTGGATATAAATAATAAATAAGAGCCGTCTCGGCCCATTTCATCCCTCAGTGAAAACTAGATTAGTGATTTCTTTCGGCCCGGTGCACAACTGAAATTAATCTGTGGCCAATTTGTTTAAAGGAGCAATGCCAACAGCTTATCTAATTCTACCAATTGATCTGCCCTTTATTTATTTAACCGTCAGATTTATTCGACACTCTTCCCTTTCTTTTTACTCCCCTGCAACACAAAGGATACCGAGAGGAACTGAAATGCCTTTGAGCAAGGCGAGGAATGAGAGCCGTGACGTTTTCTTTTTATAGAGCAATAAAAGAACATCAATTCATTGTTTTTCCCCCAAATAGGCTGATACTTCCGCCTGCTCCTTAGGTAGCTTGTTGCTTTACGTCCACACAGCGTTTTTTAAAGAAAGCTGCTGACGCGGCTCCAGTTTCAGAGCCTGGTATTGTGGGTTAATCAAGGTGGTCAGTTATATAATTAATTAGGTTTTAGATTGTTATTTATGAATCTGTTAGAGATAAGTCCCACTGAGTCCTGCTGGAGAAGCTGGAGCTGCACATCTTATACCAAACAACACAGCAGCAGAGGATGTAGAGCAGCATTTGATGAATATGGGAACGGAGTCAAAAGTTTTGGGAAAAGCTGGTGAGAAAAAAAAAGAAGAAAATTCTACTTAAACTTTTTAATAAGTTCTGAATATTTTATCTCAGCTGCAATGCAAATGAATGTTAATTTCGGAGATAATCAATTTACATTTTGTTATGCATATTATCTTCTGAGGCAGAAAACACACTAAAAAAACCCTTTTAGCTGACTTTTTTATAAGCAGTTAAACGACAGGCCTGATAACTAGAAGCCTCACATGTGTGAAGCAGTGGACCGTGGCTGTTTTGAGCCTGAACATCTGGACGTTTTTCTGCTTTCCTCTGGTGCAGTCGGTGGAGGCGAGGACCTGCGGACCTACTGGTCCGAGTACCTGAGGAGGACTCACGTCCTGGTGTATGTGGTGGACTCGTCCGACCGGAGCCGCTTCCCGCTGGCCAAGGCCGAGCTGCATCGCCTGCTGAGCGTGGAGCCCCAGCTTCCTGTGGTCGTCCTGGGGAACAAGCAGGTAAACCAGTCACCTTTTGAACAGAGGTCGATTGACCCAAAGCACTGACTCCAACTCTAGCCCAAGATCCAATTACTCCACACAGAAATATTTCATAATTCTGCATTTTCTGGCGTTACCAGAGCAGGCACCCAGGCCTGACTTACCTCTCCAGATTGGCACGACTCTGTCAGTCTGCGATTGTCAATTATTGTGCCCGGCATTGCCTTTGGGGTCTATCATCGCCAGTTAGGATCTGCAGTTTTATTATTGCTACAGATCAGAACAGCCAATTACCACTGATACTGACAGGAAGTGATGTCATCTGTTTGGTAAAGATCAATTTAGTACGTGTCGATTGTGCTCACGATTTGCGCCCTTATAAAGCTACTAACTGGATATGTGTTGCTTTACTGTGCATTGTATTATTAAGTAGAAACAGATTGGAGTTTAACATGAGAGTGGATGGACTGAATATAGGTTGTTTTGAGTGTAAATAGAAGTTTGGGTTTAATAAATGGTTCTTTTTCGAGGAGAGCTGACGGCTCGGGTGTTCATTTATCAGGGGAGAATGATCCGTCAAGCTCTTGAAATAAACATTTCTACATTTTCTCCTCGGCTCATATTTCTTCACTCCACTTTGTGGAATTATACATGACTCCTGTTAGGGAAATGGGAATATTTGTCATGTCTGGCGTCGTAGCGCCGCAGCGCTATGAGGAGAGGAGTGTGAGATCAAACTGGCTGCTCAGTCGCTCCAGCGAACCTTAATAGCAGAACGTGTGTGCAGAACGAATGCCGCACGCCTGTGAAGTGTATCAAGGCCCCAAAAACAGGAGCCAATTTAAACCACCCTTCTTCCTACTTTCATCTCGAAAATGAGTAAGAAAAGTGCAAACATCAAACAGAATACCCACTATAGAAATGAAAGAGAGGCTTGGGCCTTTTAAAACCCAATTACTACTGATGTTGCTAAAAAAGAGAAAAAAAACCCAGATTCTCTTTTAACTCACACAGGTGAGCTTTGATATCCAACAGTGTTTCCCAGTAAGTGTGTGTGTGTATATGTATATATATATATATATATATATATGTGTGTATATCTGGCAATTTGCAAATCAAAAGCTTTGTAGGCTTCTAGGTTAAAAGGAGGGCACGACTGGGGTTGAATAATGAATGTGAATTAGAGGTACATTACAGCGTTAGACTACTGATGACAGCCATCTCTTTTTTTTTTTTACTGGAACCTGTCTCAGACATCATTTACATAATGTCGGAACAATTTCACATCCAAACCAAATAAAACTCCGTTTTAAGTCTTTGTCTTTATGGGATGGCGACTTGTCTTCTAGCTATCATCCTAAAACATTATAGATGTTAAAGATTGTCTCCGATATCATCAAATTGCCTCCAAAATGTGATGATAATGACACAGGTGAAATAAAAGAACGTGTGTCTTCAGGAGGAGGAGGAGGAGGAGGAGGAGGAGGAAGAGGAGGAGGAGAAGGAGCTCATTTTGACAGTGATACCAGCTCTCACCCACCATTTACTTTGTTCTGTGCACTCGCCGTGTTCGCACAGACACAAAAGATGTTTCCAGCACAACCTGAGAATGATGTGGTGGTGGTTCAGAGGAACGAGGCGGACGGCTCTGAGACTCTTTAGACTTAGGTTGAATGCTTTGTGTGGGAGGCTGGCTTTAAATTCACTGTCTCCACATGTGCAATCAAAACACAGCCAAGCGCCATTTGAAAGTGTGACATGTTCTTATCTGTAGTGACACGTTGCATTAAGTATTATGTAAGTCAATGGTAAAGTCAACTTTTCATTTAATTTACTTCACAGTTTCAACGCCTGAACTCCAACATATGGCTAAATGTTATTTCCCTGTTGCTAGTGAAGCTAGCATGTGTCTAGCAAAGCGAGCTAGAAACAAATGAAAGTTATTTACCCTCAGCTTGACTAAGATGTGGCAAAAACACAGCTGGATTTTTACCTTCATTCATTAAGTTTAATCACATTCATAAGTAGCAAATAACAATGCTAACAAAGACCTGTGGGAAACCTTAGCACAGCTAGATATCCATTTTCATTTGTTTGTGATGATGCTAATAAGCAAATAAAGATAATAGTTTTTAGAATGGCTGCAAGAAATTATTCCTGTCATCGACTGGTCCATCGATTAGTAAATTAGTTGTTGTGTTGAAAAATGCCTAGATAAAGTCCTCTAATACCATGTTCAAGGAGATTCAAGGAGTTCATTTTGCTGTTGTGATAACAAAGTCCTCTCCATCATTCTTATAAGTAAAAAGTAAAGGTAAAAACAAAATGTACTTTATATTCCAACACAATGATGAGTGATGTTAAATGACAATACATAGAAGACCAAATAACACTAACTTAAGATCAAGAGTTTCTGTATGTGACGTGCTGTGGTTGTTATCTATGAACTGAGACTGATCTAAGTACCTTGAACTGCACTTGTCCTCCTTGCAGGATAAGCCCAACGCTGTGAGTGTGTCGGAGCTGCACGAGGCCCTGTCTCTGGGCTCCGTGATGGAGGACAGGAAGCTGTTCCTCCTGGCCGCCCAGCTGGCCTCTGACGGAGCCCTGAGGAGCTCCTGCCGGGGCCTGGACACCTTTCAGGACCTGCTGCTGCAGCTGGTCTGATCCCCCCGGCCCCCGGCGGAGCCCAGCAGTTAGGAGGTGAAGGGACGAAAAGACAAATCATTGGCTCAAAGCGATCTCCCTCCTCCTTGTCCTCCTCCTCCTCAGCTTTGGCTTTTTTTGGAGCTGAGGAGGAGGAGGAGGAGGAGGTGACAAGTACAAGGACCGAAGCAGAGAAGCAACTGAATCAAACCGTGACGTCTCCTCGTCTTCCTCGTCGTCTTGTTCAAACAACGTCAGCTGATATGACTTTCAGAAGAAGCCGCTCTTCGTCTGGTTTTCCTCACCGCTGAAGAGGAGGTGCAGAGGGAGCGAGGAGGAGCAGGACAGAAGGTGGGACAGAAGGATGAAGGTTTGCTCACAGAGACTGTGAATCAGAACCTGAGTGTTCACCTCCTGCCAGTGACTCAGACCTAGAACTCATCTCAGTGTCGAACTGTGACACGTTTTATTTTGGCATGCAGATTACAGAGAGCGGATATAGAGAGCGTGTTGACTTTTACAGATGTGCCGAGATATTACATCTGGTTCACTGGAGTCTGAGAAATGCAGGTTAGAGAAGATATAATCAAGCATGGAGAGCTGAATATAAAAATCTCTTACAAAATTAACTTACTTTCTTCAAATTTAACTTACTTTTAGCTCCATTTTCTCACATTTAGCAAATTTTTCCATCATTTGACACAGAAGTTAATGCAACCCCTAACCCTAAATCTAAATGTCAGATGTGAAATTTAAATGTTAAATCTGAATATGAAACCTATATCTACATCTAAACTTACACTAAATATTTAGTTTAAGATTCAACTGCTTGTTGGAGTTAAGATGTTCAAATTGTTTGCATGAAATTTTGTGTCAAATGAGAGCAAAATGAGCTAAATGTGAGAAAACTGACATAAATATGAGGAGATGGAGCTAAAAATGGTCTTAATGTGAGGCCAATAAAGTCAAATAGTTTGTAACCAACATTTTGCATCTGGATTCCCATAGCCGGGGTTGCCAGGTTGGAGCAGCCCAAGGGCAGAGGACTAAGACGGCACCAGTTAGATGAACCCACTGACCGTGGATGTTGGGAGATAATCGCTGAAGCTTCACGGAGATTGTGGGGAGTTTAAGGGATCTCCAGGCGAAAAAAAAGAAAAGAAAAAGAGAAAAGAAAGAGAAGCACTGTGTTACTTTTCTTGTCACGACTCCCGTCAGATCGTGAGAACGTTGCCACGCATTTTCATCACTTCCTTCACAACAGCTTAAGCCCAACCTAAGCTTCTGCATTTGATACCAGTCTCTCTTTGTGTGTGCGTGTGTGTGTGTGTTTTAAGCCTCTCAACATTACACAGCTACTCCTTGCGGGGGGAAAAGACACCAGGCATACAAAGTCATGGCGTCCAGCGACAATGCCCCCTCCCCCGGGGAGAAGCGAGAAGAGGCCGAGTGTTTTGTGGAGATAAGATCTGATGTTGGACGTACTCGTCGATCTCGGTTCATGTGAGGACTTCTGCTCCATGCTTTCTGTCCTTAGACAGCACAGTCCTGTTTGCACCAAACTGCACTGAAGGAGAAAAAAACTCGCATTCAGTAAAACAATAACAGTGTTAGATGTATAAACGCACATGTGAGGTGTTTGAACTTTAGTGCTACCTGTACAGACGAACAGAAATTAGTCCGATTGTGATTTTAAATGCAGCCCAGCAGCAGTGTTTTCTCATGACGCACGTTTTATTCTGTTTTTTTCAGTTGAATGTGAAGTCTTGTTTGTTTCTACGTGCTTCTACTGTCTTGCGTTTCATTGCGTCTGTTTTTCTTTTTGCCCTTGTCGGATGTAAATAGGTCAGTAAGACGTGAATTCATGCATGTCTTTTTGTTCTCTTGTCCTCTTCTTTTTCTTTTGAGCGTCATAAACGTGTTGTTGCACTTTCTTAAACAGCCATTGTGTCCGCTTCGTTATTCGGTCTGCAACACTGTTCGCCTCACACGTCGAACAGAGACACAACTGCATGAGACTGTGCAGGCAAAATGTTCTGAATACAGTTATGATTACAGTGGGGAACGGATAAAAGCTTTTCTTCTCTCTTCTTTGGTACATCACAGTTTACACCCGACTCAGGACATGTTCAGTCAGTGGATAAGAATATGAGCTTCACTTATTCCTGGTAGTCTTAGTTTCTGAGATAATAATGCAGTTAGCATTAATAATTGACATATATGAGCATATGTGTGACATGTCTACACCATACACTGGCATCATTGTTTTAAAAACTAGAGCTGCTAGAAAGAAATGAAGCCCAGTTTTCATCATTGATGACATATATGTTGTGTCACACACACACGTCAGACATGACCTCGAGCTGTTAGAGGGAAATGAACTTTATATTCCAATTAAGGCTGTATACGTACCTATAGGCTTGTCTGTTACAGATATAAGAATAGTTAGGGACACTATGGTAGGTATAAGTGTTCATTAAATATGAAATAACATAAATATTAAATAATATTAAATATTGATTAAGAGAGGGCAATGATAATGATTTGGAGGCATCAGTTCTACCAGTTATGGGTTTCTCATTTATAGCCAGAGCTGATGGACAAAATCTGAAGATGGATCATGTTGGATCAGGGACCAAAATTAAGCTGTAAAAAAAAAAAAAAAAAGAAAGAAAAAGAAAAAAGTCTAATATCTCAGGCACCAAATGTTCCCCAGCATTATGAAAAGCATAGAATATAATAAGCCCTCATTTCTCCCACAGCAGGGAAATTTCAGATTTGATTGTCATTCAACTCAGGTTCAACCTGTTTACATCTACTGCTCCATTCACACGCGTCTTCTTAAAACCATAGATCCAAATACAGTAGAACCAGAGTTGTAAACAACTGGGCCTATTTGTTGACACTGCAATGGTAGACCAACAGAAACAGCTTCACGCATCTTCTCTCGACTAGTTCTCCCTGGATATAAAGGACAAAGGTCTCAGCAGTAAACAAGAGACGCTGTGTGTGTCTGAAGTGCCTCGGGTTTAAAATCCATGCGGGAAACTGCCAACACGCCATACGTACTGAAACCAGCTCTCTAATCTGACTGTGTTCAGAGCGGTATGGATGACGGGCCTCCCAGCCTCCAGGGCTGACTGAGCACGTGGGTGTGAACACAAACACAGATAAGGAGCGTACTCGTCCCTCGGTCCCCGCCTGGGCTCCACAGCCGGTCCGACAGGATGCCTACACGACACGATGCCTCCAAGACACGTCGTCAGTGCTGCAGGATGCCGTGGCCCGGAGGCAGCGTGACTCAGAGTGTGTGAAATGATCACAGCTTGAACATGAGAGAGAGGCAGAGAGAGAGAGAGAGCTCATCATCCTGAGAGGACATACCATCAGGACCACACCTACCAACGATGATTCAGTGTTGTGAAGTGAAACCTGTTGCATCTGAGTTTTCGGTTTGGTGTCGTTATCACATCTCAGACACTAGAGAAGTAGTCGGGATGTTCTGAGCATTATGCATGAAGTCTAATTTACAGTGTTCACAAGTGAAGGATGACTAAGCAACCTGCACTTTTTAAATATTAACGTGTTGAGGATGTTCTCCAGATGAACCTGTGCCTCTGCAGGATCTCTGGAGCTTGATTGGACAGGAATGACAAAGGTCAGTACAGCAGAAGTGGGTCACTATTGTCCTGCTGCAGATAGTGTGGAGCACCACGGGTCTGGAGAGATAAGGTCACATGTGTCGCTTCTTACTTGTTCTGTTTACCTTCAGTCCGTCTTACCCAGTTATCTCCAAACTTGGAGAAATGCAGGAGCTGGTGTTGGTATTAAGTTGGACTATCTCGCAATTACTGCAGCTGTTGATCTCATTTTTGTTACTTAATACTCTTAGGGAGCTTAAACCACCACATTATCATTCTGTAGTTGAATGATAGTTGACATTTATCTGAAACACACAAAATGTGAGGTAAACAAATCTATATCCCACCACTTGTAGTATAAAAGATCAAATCTTTATAAAATCTACATTTTAAAGCACTGGCAAACTTCTAAAAGTTACTACAGTAATCTGTGCTCACTAGCCTGCTATTTCCTGAGGTCAATGTAAAACACTGTGAGTGGAGCATGTTTGGGTTAGACCCACCTGTCCACGTATAGTGCCACTGATGGAAGCCTGTGAGGGAAGCTAAGAATGTAATCACAGTGACGCAGCAAAGCGTGGACAGTATCTGCCAGCTTCCACGCTGGGCTGTTATTAACTGCAGCGCTTCGCTCCCAGGAGTACGTCTGCAGTTCCAGTGCTTGATGCCACTTCAACCGAATTCCCTAGGAGAGGAAGAAGAGCAAGAAGAGAACATCCTCGACTAAAACCTGTCAACAGGGTGAGGTTTTCTCTAACCTCGCCCACTGAGCACTTCAGAGGCAGCGCGTCACGTGTGGAGATGATGGATCAGATTAGGTGATGGATCAGACTACATGATGGATCAGACTACACGCTGGACGCGTCCATCGCCCTGCAGGTGGAGGCTGAGGAGGGCCGTGGTCCATCTTGGGAGCCGGCTTCTGCTGTTTACTTCAGTGTCACCTCCAGCCCAGCCATCGATGCGAGTGGCCGACAACGTCTCTGCTTCTCCAAGGAGAAGTGGTCAGGCAGGAGGCGGTCACATTCACAGAGATGGATGAACACATTAATGGGCTTCTCATAGGAGGAAAAACTACAGTAAGGCAGCTTAGCTCCATATATCACAACTATTGTTCCTTTGTGATAAAGGCACAAAATTTATTAGTGGATATACTTCAAACAAACCTGATAATGGGCCAGCCTAAAAGTGCCCCCTAGTGGCCACAGCTGTTATAGCTGTTCTTTTACACTGTAAGAAAGCTTTTTCTCACCTTTTAAGGCCTCTAAATCATTATTTTATACCATTTGTGGTGAAAACATGAAACATCAGCCGTTTTTGAAAATGGTTGCCGCAGTCAGCAGGATAAAAACTTGCAGTGGCCCAATATCCAGATTCATTCAACACGTCTTCAGAGATGGTTGGACCTAATCTGGTGCTTTTAATCACAGAACAAACACCAGGTTATCTCCTCCTATAGGGAAAGAGCCCCACTGACAGCTGCTACCTAACTGCAGTCTGTAACCTGCAGTGGCAGCAAATAAGTCATCTATCCATACGTTATCTAGTGCACATTGTACCTTACTGGTGCTGCACATATAGAAAGAAGGCGAAGGCAGACACACACACACACACACACACACACACACACACACACACACACACACACACACACACACACACACACACACACACACACACACACACACACACACACACACACACACACACACACACACACACACACACACACACACACACACACACACACACACACACACACACACACACACACACACACACACACACACAGGACAAGCAGTCTCATACTCAGTGTAGTCACAGAAGGACCTGAATAAACACTTTTAGGATTCGTACCTGCAGCTAACATACGATGCGGACTCAGCTAACATCCTGGGTCTGACTGGGATTCCAACCGGCGGAGCTTCTAGCTGCTCCACCTGCCTGCCTGTCCCGTTTCAGCACAGACAGACTGCATGAGCTTGAAGACGGTCGTTTCTTTTGTTTTCTTCTTGGTGCTCTTGTCCTGCATTAGCAGCACTGCTCCTCCGCTCAGTCACAACACATCACAATGGAAGTCAAACAGGCGTTTTAATGAGATTTCATGCTCTCCGTGGTCCACTGCAGCCCTGTTAGTCTAACCCCGCGTCATTTGCTACGGACCCATTGACACAAACTGGGTCAATCAGTTTCTCCAGTTTTTTTCGTAGCGTAGCTGAAAACACGATTTTTCCCGCATCGGGGAAAAAAAACACAAACATGTTTTTGGCCTCGAAATCGAAGCATCAAAACAGGATGCAGCACTCTCAGTCCGACCAGAAAACATCGACATGATGAGATGAGAGACACGTCCTGGGTGACCCAACAGTGATGAGGACGAGGACGAGTGAGTGTGCGAGAGTGTGTGTGTGTGTGTGGAAGGATACTTCACCTCTTGGGACAGAGAGACAGACAGGCGATCAGCTAAACGAGCTCTTAAAGGACAGGTATATTTAAAAACACATCATGAGCGTGGTGGGGGCCAATGTTTGGATGAAGGCGAGGGAATGGATGAGAGTGGGACGCTCTGACAGGCAGCAGAAATGTCCTCCATGAGAGGCAGACACTCCCATCACTGCTACACTCCCCGTCACAGTCTGGATGTCCCGTCTGACGAGTCTCGGCACAGCGAGCTCCGTCTCTGATACAGCGGAACAGTCCGGGAAGGGGGTGTGATGCCCCTCCTCCTCCTCCTCCTCTTCCTCCTACTGGACCATGGGCGTGGGAGCAGCGGCTGCCAGCGAGCTGATGAAGGCCTCGTAGTCTGCCGGGTGGCAGCGTTTGTACTCGTCGATCTTCCTCTTGATCTGTTTGGGCGTGTCCTGGTAGTAGTTCTTCTCGTCTCTGGCCATCTCCTGTGGACGAGGGACAGTCAGGTCACACAGTGAGAGGGAGTGTTGAGCAATAAGGAGTCAGACAGTTTCTCCTCAGTTTAATCACTTCTTTATGGCCGTCTCAGGCCTGATTGGCTGCCACTTAAAATTATTCGAGTGGATTATTGGAGTTATTTTGTTCTGGAGGAACCAGCTCAGTGTGGACAACATACTTAAGTACATAGCACCAGAATGTCACTAAAATATTGACATATATTCTTAGATTTACATACATTGACTTGGTTTTGGTGTTCAGGTCAATGAAAATCTGTTTTCTGTCATAGAAAATAACCACATAGAGCATTTAGATCGATTCCTAAAACTCATTCTCAAAAGAATCTTATGCGCTTCAATGGACTCATTAATGATTGAAAAGGTTGTTTCGTTTGTAGATATCAATATGCATGATATGATCTGTTTACATATATATAGCACAGAGCTCATCCATAAGGAGTGCGGCACACCCAGGGTCAATGGTCCGGTCCCAGGACTCACTTTACACTTGTCAGCACATATGGCACAATATTTATATTCAGCCCAGTTCAGAGCGGCGAGCTCAGTATTCTGCTGGACTGGACAGCTGCAGCTTTGGACCATACATTTAGATTTTACGCGACCTTACATTTCCTCTCCCTTCCCATTTACTACACTTCTGTTCTCAAGGAGCCAGTGCAACAATGCGGTTTCCCTCTGGAGGGATGCATCAAGTCACAGTGCACACCGTTATAATCAGGCTGGCTTTATAACCTGAAAGACATGTTTAAAATGAGCAGAAGGAGGCCGTCACCTCTTTGGCTCTACAGATAACAAGATTTCAAAGAGTTGTTATGAAGTTGGCAATGTTTAGCATATGAGCTTTGCAGCACGTTAGCATGTGCCTCCTCGTAGCATGTGTGGTTGGCATGCTAACAAGATGCTAGCATCATATTCTAGCTTTGAACTCGATGCTCTTTGGCTTCCAGCCATTGAAGTCGTGTGATGGTTGAAACGTCAGAACTGTCGCAGATACTTTCAGTGTACCAAACTGGAGCTGAACAGGAAGAAGGACAAGCTGTGACCATCCTGCCCCCCCCACCCCCGTCTCAGTGAAGCTGCAGAGGGTGGTCATCTCCTGCCCCCCCCCCTGTCCCTGAAGGACTCCTACACGTCCCGCTGCCTCAGCAGAGCTCTGAGCATCATCAGAGACACATCAGCTGTCCTGCATCCTGCATCCCACCTGCTGCCCACGCAGAGGTCTCCACTGAGCGTTATATATAGGAGAACTCTGTTTACTACTCCATGTCTCACTGCTGCTAGTTTGATTAGTCAGTTCGATGCCCCTGCACATCTCACCAATCACTGCAATTATTTCCCATTTATCTGCACCATCAGGGGATCTGTAGGAGTCCCCAAGTTCATTTCAACCACAAGATTTCTTAACAAAAAAAAAACTCAGCCATTACAAGCTGTAATCAGCTATATCAACATATCTGTGACTTAGCTTTGCTATGAAATCTATAGAGCACAACCATAGGAAGGAACAAAGCTAAACTAAAGGCAAAGTTCGATTCAATCATTCACATTAATACAGACTTTCTCCCCAGTCAAACTAGCTTAAAGAATATTAATGCCAACATTTTAGAACACTTTTTAATGGCCTTGCTTTGCAAAAAAAATGATCTATCAACTTACAGTACTTTTTAGGACCCTGTAGACACCTTTAAGTACAGCTCAAGCACACCATGTCTCATTGTGCTGACTCCTGTTTTGTAACTCCTGCAGCATGTCCTGCCACTGCAGAGCAGCAATCAAGGCTTTCTACTCAGTCCGCTCTAATAAACCTGTACCGTCAGAGCTGTGACTCAAACACCTCATTCCCAGGTCGAAGCTCTGCATCACAGTCTCAGAGTCTCACAGACTCCACAGGCTGCTCCATGGCGAGGCTCTCCGCTGCATTCCCGTGGTGGGAGCGCTATACATCACCTGTCACACAGAGGTGACTGACTCAGCGCTGCAGAATAGAAACTCAGGGGTCGAATATCTTCTATTGAGAGATATTTCAGTGCACATCCTCTCCCCTTCTCTGTGCCTTTGACTTGGCAGCGCTCCCACTGATGACTCAGTCCCATTTTCAGCAACTGTTGAAAATCCATTTGAATGAGCGGCTTTGCTGATAAAAGCTCGAGTCATTTCAACTTCTGAGTGGAAACTCAAAAACACACCGGGCTCTCAGCCCCGTCTGTAATCTGCTCCTCTGTCTCAAGTCATGAGGTTTCACTGTGAAGCTTTAAATGAGCAACGAGAAACAGGGAAGGGACGTCACTTACTGGGAACCATTAGCTGCGTTTCTACCCAGAGTTCCAGGAACCTGCGCTCCCTGAAACCTTTAGCGCCCAGAACTAAACGGCTCCAGGGAGAATATGCTTGTATGGTGGAAGACGTAGCGCACTTCACCACCAATCCAGGCGCTTCCATCAACGGAGTCAAATGAAACTCGTTTCATTAGTTTCTATCTTTGAACTCTCTGCACATTGCATAAAACAAATTAAATGCAACAGCCTGAAGACCTGAAGAAAGCTGTAGGACATAAATTCATATGATAGGAGTTTCTTGCTCTCTCGTTTTGGAGGGGAACTAAATGTAGTTCCTGGTTGCTGTTGTGGAAGCATGCACACAGTTCCAGAAACTAGCTCCTGTGGCGGAGAGCTGCTATCAGTGCATCATTCCAACCTTATATAACCATAACGCTCAACTTTCTATGCTCTGCACATCTTCCTTTGGTATACACAAGAGCGTCATTCAGTAATGCCTAAGGAGACACAGTATGTCTGTCTGCGTCCATAGCGAGGGACAAGAGCAGCCCAATGTTCCCTCATCGGGCTGTCAAATAGAACGCTTGCTTTGCATCGTGGTCAGAGGGCAGACTGGGAAGGAGTGGGGACAGAGGGGAAAACGATGCGTCCTCTGTGGACACCGCCCTCACCTTGAAGTTGTCCTTGTGCTCTCGGATCATGTGCTGGACGTACTCGATCAGGTCGCTGGATAAAGTCTTGGCGCTTTTCTCTGGACGACTGGCCTCCTCCTCCAGCTCTGTAGAAACACACCAGCACAATTCAGCATTTTCATTAGAAAATGCTAATCATGGTTTCCGAGAGGCAGACGGAGACATTTTACCCCCCTCCTCGTCTCTGTGTGAAAGAATGCGAGGGGCATAAACTGTGTTGGTGAGAGCCCTGAGCGAACTCAAACAAACCGTTTTGTGGGATGAAACATTCAGAGCGGAGTCGAGACCTACGGCCGGTGTGAGTGGAGTCGTTAAGCGCAGGCTGTGAAAGGAGCCGCAACAAGCCAGGCTCTGCTTTTCCCCTCTCATTCAGACGGGTCTAATTACGCTGCAATCGCTCCGGCGTCTGGGAGAACAAAGGGGGCGAGAGCCTCGAGAGCTGTTTTGAAACAGCCTTCGACGCGAGAGCCACTAACGAGGATCGTGACATTGAGCGGGAGCGAAGGGAAACACATCGGCGAGGAGCCGCCTCTCGACAGGGAGCCTTCAGACGCAAAACAATCAGTGTTGTCAGTGGGTGCACTCACACTGGGAAGACAAGGTCGCATGGAGCGCGCACACACACACACACACACAGGGCTGCAGCAGTACGACAAGAGAATGGGGACATCCATCAGGTGTCCATCAGGGATGCCCAAGGTATCTCAGGCTGATCTGATGCAAGGTTGTACATATAAGATCAGCATGATGTCAAAATAGGGGAGTGACCCCCCCTTCCCCCTTCCCAGAAACCAAGAAGGTTCTTATCTATAGATGCTTAAGGAGAACCCCTAGAAAAGTAGAAATCTTCTTCTCTTTTTTAATTCATGCTCGTTTCTCTTTTATCACACCTGCCACCTGTTTCAACCTGCTTGAACAGGTTTTCATTCTCTCATTCTCTTTTCCCCAGACTCGGCGTTCCTCTGGACCAGGGGGTCAGCAACCCTTAGCATTCACAGGCCTCTCTGTGGTATTTACTAATCGACCTCTTAAGATGAACCCAACATCATTTGTGGCCTGTGGTGATGAAAAAAGGCAATAACAGCCTTGGTGTTGATACTGATTGATACCAGTGTAATGAGACAAAAACCTCACTGAGCAGGTAAGGAGGGAAAAAAAGTCTCAAAAGGGTCAAAACCACTGGACATTACTGTCAGTCAGTGGTCAGGTCTGGGCACAGGAGCTACAAAAACAAAGCTTTTTAGAAGAAATACTCACGGTTGAGAACGTAGGGCTTGGTCACGATGTGGGTGGGAGCTTTCGTCTTATCGTCCTGACCGAAGAACTACGAGTGAGAACAGAAACACATTCAGCAGGACAATGGAGGTCATGAGCCCGTTTGGAATCCCACGGGGGAAAAGGATGATGGACGGATTTCTTTACCACGGATCATCCATCTCCCTCTCTGATGTGCTATGACAGGTGTGAAATGTGGGGCTTTTCCATGAGTAATGTCATTTTGAGATAACATGCTGTTTGTGCAAGCGTCCTTGCAGCGTGTCCCAAAGGATGTCTGCTCTGATTGGTTAATAAAATTAAACCCCGTCTCAGTCTGGTGAAAAACAAGCTGCAGCCCAGACGCCTTTTTTCTATTAATATCTGAGTGCAACAACGGCTGTGTCAATCAAAACCACAAGATGACCGAAAATAGAGAAAAATCACTAAAATAGTCATGTAAGGTCCATGTTTGTTCCAAATCACACTTTAACAAATTTCATGCCTCTTTGCCTGAGGATTGCTAAAACAAGTTGTTTTTTCTAGTTTCACAAGTATCTATACATCTATTGAGAAATCATAATTGACCTTCTGTTGCCCCCTTCTGGCACAGACAGAAATTACAGCCAATAAAGAGATTTCTTTTAAGGATTTCATGTTGGACACCCAGATCAGTTTTCACTTCAAATCACAAGATGCTTGGATTATGAACTGTAAAAACCTCCATCCAGCAGCTGCCAGGCACCGCTTACACAACACAATACCACTGATTTACTGATCCAGAGTACTGGTGAGTGAGAGTGCTGCAGAGAAAACACGGATCTGATGTTAAGGTGGATTTTCTGTCTAAATTCAGGGGGTTTTATAACACAAACAGCAGGTGAAAGAGTGGCTTTCAAACTGTTGACACCCCACAGTGGAGACACACCAGCTACTTACCCCTTGCTTCTTTATTGGCAATGCGCGGTTTGGATCGAATGCCAGACCCATATCCTGCAAATTCTTGGCTGTGGACTTCCGGTTGTCCCAGGCATTTCGTATCTGAGCACTGAAGGAGGAATGATACACGTTAGGGATGACAAGCACTTCTGCAGTGGTCACATAGGCTGATCCCAGGACACAGGAAAACACCTTTTGTGTGCATTTACTGTTAGATAGATAGTACTTTTATTGATCCTGAAGGAAATTTCTAGATTTTTTGTAGACAGGAAAAGCAAATAATCTGGTACAAATTACTACAAATATAGTAGAAATAATTTGGAGTAAGTGGCGAGTGTGTGTATAAAATGGAAGTCTAAGAGGGATGTAAACAGATGACCGATTTAAATAGATGTATAGTCATCGATCCAAAAAGAGTACAGTTTATATCCGGTATTCACCATTTCTTGATGTAGCTTTAATGTTGATGACACAAACAAACCTTTCACAAGTAACAGAGCTTGTTTAATTCGTGTGTCTCGATGTAGACACAAATGGACACGTTTATTTCATCACACTGATTCCCCATTTCATCTTTAAGATTGATTTTCACATTTTATCGATCACTTCTAAGGCCCTTCGTGGGTTCTGCCCTCTATATATTTTAGATATTTCCACTCCATACAGCTGACATTGCTTGAACATGCGCAAAATCAACTTCATTACCTGGCCTGTTACCTAATGAGCCACATTACCTAGTGAGTCTTTTAATGGGTTTGACTAGTTTTGTTTATTTTCCTTTGCTGTAAATCACTGTTACTATGATTCCAGCCCTGAAATAATTATCAGAAATACTGCACACGTTTGTGTAGGGGTAACACCCAGTTATGACTGAGAGGTTAATGTATCAGATTGCAGTAATGATTAAGGGGTTAAAACAAAATGACACGTACATTTTCAAAGTAGATGGGGATCTGCGTACTTATTCGACCGGTAAATTTAGGACAGTACATTCAAAGGATTGTAAAACATTACACACATGGTAACGAGCTAAGCTAGCTAAGCTAGCTAAGCTAACATGCTGGCTTACTTTTCTATCCTCGGGTTGTTTTTCTTGATGAACTTCTTCTTCAGCTTCTTGCGGTCCATGCCATAGTCGAACTTCTTTCTCTTCGACGACTGCTTGGCTTTCGGCATGTTTGTCTGTTGGTTGGTTTTCCTGTTTTTAGAAGAAACTCCGACGAGCTGTTGCTCGTGAGCTGAGAAACAACGTGGGCTAGCCGGAAGTGACGTTTGTTTTGTTCCGGTGGTGTTCGTATAGACCACGCCTAGTATTCGCCTTTGACCTTTAATTTACACACTTTTGTGACTGTTGTTTTCCTAGCTTTATCTAACTTTATTCAATTTATACTTATCAATTTTTATTACAATATTCTGTGTTTCAATGCATGAATACAGTAGTATTAAGTCAAAATTGAGGTACAGTAAAGTAATGAAATCTTATAATTATAATGTGTGAAGTTTACATTTTAATTAGGCCTAATGTTATGTATAATAAGTGATATCAAGCAACTCATTTATTTGTAACAGTCTAGTAAAGACACAGAAACTGAATGAGGATAGTGCTAAAATGCTAATGGTAAATGCTACATGAGTCAAAAACAATAAAAGAACCCACAAAACTCTTTTAGTGGCCTCTCTCTCTCTCTCTCTCTGTCTCTTTCCATGTACTTCATGTGACTTCAGAGGAACTATGGTCTATGGGGTTGGAAACACCTGTAGATGCTGCTCAGGTCCTCCAGATGTCAGTCTGGGTCAACCTATCTCCCACAAACCATTCTATTGAGGCAGAAGTGAATAAACACGGGAGCCAAGTAAAAGGTGGAATTAAGTTGAAAATCAAAGTATAAATCTTGTGCTTGTCCTCATTATTTTCTTGGCTGCACCCAATATCTCTCTCTCACCAGTTTCCCATTCGTTTCATTCGTTTAAGCCAATCCCACACACTTCATCTTTATTTGTCTGCTTGTCTTTAGTAATATATTACATTAGAATATACTAATTTAATTTCACATGTTAATTGTTGTTGGCAAGGCTTTGCCACAAGATGTATGTTTATAAAGCGTCTTACTTGCTCAGTTCCAAGCTGACTGACCTCATAAATAGGTACTCTGTGTTACTCCAGTACCATGTCAGTACTTGGAAAACTGAAAATATACTGTAGTGTGAGACTGAGCACTAACCACAGCACTGAGCATCATCAATATGGATGGAACATGATGCATCATTTCTTATTCGTCTGACAACTGTAAATATCCAGTAGTGTTAGAAACTTCCTTCACTTCACTTGATAAATGGATGTGGGTCTCCACACGTGTGCACTAATGTGTCCCATTTATGAAACATTTATCTGCACCAGCGTTCAGCCAACAAGCTTTTATGTTGTTGCGAGGCAATATTTGCTTGAATGATCAATAATCCTATCAAGCCTCCGCCTGACATGAGCCGCTGTCGTCATCCTGCACAGCGAAACAGCAAACGTCTCTCTTAATGCGCCTTTAAAGCGCTGTGGCGCTATCATTGATCTGTGCAGGGAAATCCACTCTGCACAGAATGAGAGATGAGCCACAGAGAGCAGCAGCTATGGAGTCAGTCATGTATTGATTTATTCGATTTGAAACAGAGCAACATATCTGATTGATACATCCAGGGATATCAAATCATTTTAGTCCAGAGGGGGAATTAGATTTCATATTGTGCTGATTCAAGTGCTATGACCTGTGCAACGTCACTGTAAAGCATATACGAAGTAGTTGGGGAGTATCCCCATGGACAATTTGATCTGCTGGCCTACTTTACCAATCAACTATGAAGAAAAAGCAGAGGAAACAGAACAAAATTGCATGTCATGGTAGATTCAGCCTTGTTCTACTGCCAACCTCCACACAGTGGAACATCTTGCAAACCCTTCAGACATCAAAATGAGAAAACATCCATCCATCCATTATCTGACCTGCTTTGTAGTCACTGGTGCCGACTGTCCATTGCAGGGCATGCGCACACACACACGCACACACACACACGCACACACACACACACACATTATTCACTCTTACATTCGTGCCTTGGAGTAATTTGGAGTCTCCAATCAACCTAAACACGCATGTTTTCAACTGTGGATGGAAACCGGAGAACTTATGAGATTATCATCCTTAAATTAGAGCTGTGGTTTCTCCATGGAAACATCTACGTCATACTGAAACATACTTAAGATACTGAAATAAACACTGTTGAGCTGCATTTTACAAATGAATAAAGATTTTGTGAAAAAGTTTGATCTGTTTCACAATGGCCAAGATGAAGTTGTTCTGTCACATCTGCAAACTTTCAGTTTAATAGAACATAGATGACAAAAGAAACTCAAAAATATCCAGATTAAAGGAGATAGAAACAAGATAATTTTGAGTTTATTTCTTAAATAATGTACTTGTTTGTTCATGCTTGAACTGACTAATTGATCGTTAACATTGTGGAAAATTTATTAGTCAGAGATTTCAGAGATCTATTACAGTATATACGCCTTTTCAGAGCTTTAATCAGATTTCACAATTAAAAACATTTTTTGTGGGATGCCGCTATGTCGCTAGTGCTATGCTTCTGTTAGATGGTCTTCATTCAGTGTATCAAGGTGATTACTGTTTGTGATGTTATTGAATAAGGCAACCTCAAATGAGAGATGAGGTTTCTCAACATCTCCAGGATATTGATGATAGACATGGCAGACACTGATATAAACACAATCAAACAAAGATCAAACAGACACACAATAAACACAAAGGCTGAATTAAAACCGTGTTGCCACATCTGTTGTAGATGCTGATGATCCGTTGTAGATGATGATAAGAGAAACCAGAGAAGATTTAAACCTGATAAACTGATATCAGATCATTTTGAAATGATTGCTTTTATTTAATTTGATGAACCAAGCTGATTGTTGATTCGCTCGTTGATTAACAGTTGATTAATTGGTGTATTTGCAACTTTATTAAACTAATGAGCCTTAATTCCATTTCCCAGTTAAAATCATTAGTTATCCTTTGGACCCTTTGGGGGATTCTTTGATAGCAGTGGTACCATATGTTTCTGGTAGATAGTTGTCCTCCAGTGTGATGTTTGTGATGTATAAGGCAACCTCACATTAGAAATGTGGTTTCTCAATGCAAACATCTCCAACTTCATACAGAAAAAATACTGAATATACATAAATACAACTAAGCTTAATTTATGCGCTCAAGACATTGATTCAGTTTCATTTTGACAAACACATTGAAGATAACTGAGTGTCAGGTCTGTGCTGCATTCAAGAGCATTTTTAATGCAAATGTTTCTTCCTGCTCTGACAGCAGCTTCAGGGCGGAGAGACAGAGACATAGGAGGAGGAGGAGAAAGAGGAGGAGAAAGAGGAGAGGAGGAGGAGAGGAGGAGGAGTACGGGCTGTTACCGGACAGGGGCTTGTGCGAAAGCAGAAACGGAGTCTCGGTGTAGTTGTTTTCTCTCCTCCTTCGCGGCCGGGAGGAGGTGGGAGGAGGTGGAGGACGGTGTTCAAGAGAAGAAGAAGGAGCTGCTGAGACTGAAGCCTCCCGGGGGGGAGGAGGTAGGGGGGAGACAGGCAGACAGACAGACAGATAGACAGATAGATAGATAGATAGAGAGACTGAGACAGCATCAACATGGAGCTGGAGAACATCGTAGCCAACACGGTGTTGCTGAAAGCACGGGAAGGTAAGGATGGAGATAGACGACCCCGGAACTCCGTCTTAAATTTGTGCGATTATAAGTTTATCGACTCTTTCGTTATCGTAAATACATGTTGTACCCCATCTGACGACTGTGCCGAACTCTTCAACAAACAATGTCCAATTCGGGATGGAAATTGTGGTGTTGCATCGGGTTGGTACGTTAGGATACCCGGCTTCCTTATCGCTGTAAACTCAACTACTTCTGCTGTATGTCAAAAAGAAAGCAGGGATGCTAAGCTAGTCAGATGTAGTTAAATGTTCACTAAACCACCATTACTGTACGCCGAATTGAAGAGAGCGTTCCATGCATTGGTAAAGTGTCTTTATAGTTGTTTTCTGTGGTGTTAAAATCGATTGATCACAATCCAGCACATAAAATCCTCATATTGTCAAGGCGGGTTCGGCGTCGGTTGAACTGTAGAGGTCCGGAAGGGGCTGCAACCGAGCAATGTGACTGCAGCGACACATCGGGTTTCCCTTTGCTGATGTTGCAGCATCGTCCTGACGTTTGCGAAACAGGATGTTGAGGCTCGGCAGCTGTGTGATATGCTCTGTGCACGCACTCACAGCTCAAGAGTTTGATTTTATTCCAGTCAGCCTGCTGAAAAATGGACTATCATGCTCTAGTCTGCACCGTGGAACCTCAATACCTGTGGAGTCCGTAAAGCGGTGTTTCCCTGCCCTGTATCTGGAGGGGGGGACACTGTCCTGCATGCTTTGGATGTTTCCTGCTCCAAAAGACTTGATTCAAGCGAGTGCCTGGCCTTTAGCCTTCTGCAGAGCTTGATGAAATATCGAAAATATGCAGGGCAGTGTTTCCCTAAGAACAGGATCAAAGGAAACAACCTCTAAGACTGACATGTTAAGGGTTAATAGATCATCTAAATGGACATCCATTACCATAACTACTCTGTAGTAAGTAGTGTTGTGGTCTGCTGGAGTCTATCTCCAGCACAGTCCATCATTGGACACCTAGGGGTAATTTTGAGTCTCCAGTTGGCCATTATGCATGTTTTTTGACTGTGGAAAGATCCAGAGAACCTGGAGGAAACCCATGCAGAGAACATGCAGACTCCAAAAAAAAAGGCTTTTCATCAGACATGGATATGAACCAGTGACCTTCTCGCTGTGAGGCTACAACAACACTAACCACTGAGCGACCGTGTAGCTAGGTACAAACATATTCTGAGTATAAATATTTTAATGAGGCAATGAAAATAACCATTTGACTGGGCTGCGCTGTGTTTGCTTGGTAAAATAAATGTTTAACGACACAGTGCATGCACGCTTCGGGAGGAGAACATGCAAGTACACACGTCTTAGGTCCAACTGCTCTTATGGCTCCCAGTGCAAACTTGCAAACGTCTTATTGTGAGCAACAGGAACGTCCCCAGAGAGCCCTGTTATTGTCATTCCCAAGAGGAGACAAAGGCTGCGACTCATTGCCCATGTAATCCTAATGCCATCTGTGGAGGCACAAGAGAAGATGAGTGTCATGATCCCTCACTGTGAGCTTATCTGCTCAATTCAGCTTATCTGCTGTGTTTGTGGGGGCCAAGCCTCTGCACTGGCACCCATCTGCCCAGACGAAGATCCCTCGAGCGTGGCACCAGACCTCACCAGCACCGGGCATGGCTCGACCCCTGACCTCTGCAGAGACCAGGCAAGATGTTCTTTTATGACAGGAGGAAGTGTTGTCATCGCTGTTGCCTCAGCCCGCTGCATTGAGCAACTTGTGAGGACTTGTGCTTGAATCAGGTGGAGAAGACGCATTTGATAATATGCAAAGATGTATGTGGATTTCCGAAGACATTTATGGCTCAGGTTACCTATCTTCTGAATTTGCTGCAGTGTCCGAGAGGTAATGAACATTCAAAACAGTGCAGGTGACTGTGAACTCCCAAAAAGTCATTGATCTGCTTTAACTTAACATGGGACTGCAGGAGTCTATCTCCAGTGCACATAGGGCAAAGGCGGGGAATACACCCTTGCTAGTCCACCCTCTGGGTGCACAGATAAAGCCTTAAGGTGCATCTTTTTGGACTGTGGGAGGAAAGCAGCATGTGGATAAAACCAATGCAGACATGGGGAGAACATGCAAACTGCACACAGATGTAAGCCTGTTCAGGACAACTTTAAACGTTTAGATGTTAAGCATATCAAAAGAGAGTCCAGTAGTTCACAGGGTTTGAAAGTAACTATTGTGGTTATTGTTTGTTATCAGGTTTAGGTTTGAGACATGACTTTTGAAGATATCTTTATCTCATAGTTGTCCATCAGTATTTGCTGAGAGTAGAAACATCCACAAAAGGTGCCTGGACTCTACGACTCCTTGTGCATGTATCACTGATGCCCGCAGCAAAATGTTGCTCTCAAGCTCCGACCCTGACATCATGTAAAATTCATTTAAGTTTGAATACCCCTGTAATGGAGAGTTATTTATCTATTACAGTTGTGGCTTTTCCGAAAAACTCATTTTAAAAGCCGCTCTATTAGAGAACACATTGAGTTAGAGAAGATAGTGAAACGCTGTTTTGCCAAGGCTGTAACTGTAGCATTCAAAAACATCCAATACTTGAGTTTGGCACAAAGTGATTGATGTGATTATGACATTTCTCCATCACAAGGCAAAAGCATCTTTCTCTTTGCTTCTCCATGGCTGTAAACGTAAAACCAAACGTAGGTCGACTGTTGGTGGAGGGAATGAAACGGGAAAGCGGAGCAGCTAGACTGGAAACGGAGGTGTTTTAGATGGTGTTAAAGGGTTTGGGTGGAGTTTTCCTTTGCAGCAGGCAACGTTCAGCAACTTCCCATGTTGATGCCCGCAAAAGGCAGGAAGAGAGGAAAC
The DNA here is from genome assembly GCA_029224185.1 of Karalla daura. Taxonomy (NCBI): domain Eukaryota; kingdom Metazoa; phylum Chordata; class Actinopteri; order Chaetodontiformes; family Leiognathidae; genus Karalla; species Karalla daura. Next base: position 18,657,522 of record CM055204.1, on the reverse strand, counting down.
AGTCTGAACTTCAGAAAACTGTGCTGCGTGACACCCGCGTTGCTCACAGATGTGACGGAAAAACAATGAGAGAGAGAGAGGGAGAGAGAGAGAGAGAGAGAGAGAGAGAGAGAGAGAGAGAGAGAGAGAGAGAGAGAGAGAGGGGTGGGCCAGTTAACCTAATATCTTTATCAAACCGAGAACATGAGCAATGCTGATCAACATAGTCGTCTCTGCATGGTGCATGCGGGAGCTAATGATATCAAAGCTTTTGTTTGGCAGCCTGAAACATCGACCTACAGACTGTGACTAACCAAAAGAACAGAAAATATGAATCCACACATTTCGTCTAAAGTCAGTCTATTGAAGTCAATCAAACTAATTTGGAGCCTGTATCAGTCAAAACAAGGGATTTCTGTTGCTCTCATTGCACTATTCATTTGGAGAGACTGATAACCAATATCTCGATCGTGTGTAATTTGCGATATCTACTCAAATAAATTAACCAGGGAATGAAATTAGCAGACAAACAGGGTCTGGGACCGTCATTGTGCCCCTTCCTGCCTCCTGAGGCCAAACTTGGACTTCTGTATAAAAATACCAGCTGGTGCTTCACACAGCCCCTGGGAGCTAGTCTACGCCCGGGACATTTAAGGGAATGTGGCTTACGTCAGGCCGGGCAGAAAACAGCATAAACCAGTTTAGCGATGGTCTACAATTACCAGCCAGTAATTCTATTATTGTGGAATTTTCTCTTGATGCGTTTCTTCTTTGCGTTTGTTTTGGTCACATGGGACACATCAGGATCGCTGATGAATGGGAGCCGAACCGAGCTGACCTTGCACCTCTGGTTTCATCTCCGCCCTGTTTTTTTTTTTTGTTTTTGTCTTTTACTAAATGTGAAACTGCTGACTCGTTTGGGTTGATGCAGTTTGTCTGCTGATCCTCAATGGACGCTCAAAGCTTTAAATAGTCTTTGTAAACTGGCTGCGTACAGATGAGCGGCCTGTCATGTTTTTGTCAGATTTAGTTCTTTTGGGAAGGTGGACGTCAGTGTCTGGCAGCAGCGTCTCATTGATAGATTTGTTTTCCAGCACCGGTGCTGACATAACATCTGACGCAGTGATGTAATTTGCTTGGTTGCAAAACCCCTGAGTGTATTGGCTTCTGACTAATTAAATACTCATGAAATGTTTGCAGGGTTAAATCCTCAAAGTGGAGTATTTTTAACTCGACCCATGACTACCTCTGTAGGCACACACTTCTTCTTCTTCTTCTTCTCCTGATGATAATGATGATGATATGAACTGAGCAGTGGATGAGGACAGAATCTTTCCCATCCATCTCAGATGATCCCAGATGCATTTTTTTAGCCTGCGTGACGATCTTGGCCCTGATCTTGACATAGTGAAAGTAAACAGCCCGAAAAGTATCAACAGGACCGGATGAGGACAGGATGAGTCCTAGGTGAGAGTTGAATCCTCTGGCTGGTGAAGTGATTGATGATGAGAAACGTCTCGAGCTGGGGGCATAAAAAGCTTCACAGCCAAACAGTGGAAGTGTGGAGAGGTGGGAGAGCCCTTAAAATGTTGAGGAGGAGGTGGTGTGTGTGTGTGTGTGTGAGGACAGCTGGAAGATTTCCCATTCTGTCATTCAAACAAGTAGTGATCTCGAAGGGGAGCAACAGAGATATCAGAAACTCTCCTGCAATCTTTAGTAGATGTTTAGAAGTTGTACTTTTAGGCATTTTTTATAGACGACTAACCAAGGTTGAATAAGGGGCCTTCCTGTGTGGAATGTACATGAGTTCTCTCCAGGTAAAGCCCAAAACACTCATGTTTAGGTGCCCCTATATGTGTGTGTGTGTGTGTGTGTGTGTGTGTGTGTGTGTGTGTGTGTGTGAGAGAGCGAGTGGTCCATGTGTGAGACTGCTCGGGGTGTATTCCCTGCTTTCGCCCTGTGTGTAAGGAAACAGATGGATGATTGAATTTAAAAAAAAGAAAATATCGGTCACGCCTCAAGGGTGCACAATGTACTGTAACAGTGGTGCACTCATTAACACCGTATGTTAAAAAAAAAAAAAAAATCTCTACCAGTTTTCCCTTGTAGCATTTCTATCAGGAAAGTCAGGGCACTTCTAGGAAACTGGAGCGCTTCAAGTCTAGACAAGACACACTGAACAGTGATACAACAGTGATAGGAAAAGAGGACACTTGTGAAATCCTCAGTGCCATGGTTGTACGGTCGTATCATGTCAGAACACAAAAGTCGTATTGTATGCGAAACTGGGGAGAAAGTTTATATTGGTGTTTGTGAAAAGTCCCACAGGTTGTTCTAGCAGTTCTATAGATAGATATCCATGCACTGAAACTGATGCCAAAGTATCAGTTCAGGGTCAATTCTGTAAGAGTTCTCATCATTTAACCTCAAGAGTAGATGGTGTATACAGGGCTAAGTCTTTAAAATGACCTGTCAGGTCTTCCATATAGTGCATTTCATTAGTATTTAGTGATTCAGCAGATGCTGCCTGCTTGAAGATACCTCTGATGTTTCCTTACCAGGATGAGCGGCACTAATCCAGTCCTGGTGGCCTTCCTCGAGTGGCGAGGCCGCCCTTTTTAAGCCCATCCATCTTTCCTGTCCACATCGAACAAGCGGGCCGGTCTCCTCCTCGGGTTAATCAGACTTGATTCCACTCTAACGACACGACTTCATCATCTGCGGAGGAGCAGCCTGGGACGGGCCTTCCTGCCACAGTTTCTCCCGTCCCGTTTGTCTTGATTTACATTTGCACTAATGCCCAGAACGGACACCAGCGATCTCTCTCTCTCTCTCTTTTCTTTTTTTCAAACCAACCCACTATCAATCAGTTTATTGCTAATCGTGTTGCCGACGTTATCATCTGTTACCTGGACGCAAACGAAACATCTTGTTTGCATCGTATCTATGACAATATTCTGCTAGTACCCGGGCATGTCTTGAGAATTTGAATAGCAAATCCCGACTTCACGCCTGGTCAGAAGACACCCCGAGTCTGCTGGTCTGTGTTCACAACAATGCTCTGTTATCAGTCAATACCAGCACAGTTGTTTGATCCTGAAATGCTGCTAATCAATCGCATAAGCTTAAGCTGATGGAGCAATACCATGTCTCGAAGACCTTTTAACCCCTTCTCGGAGAAGAAAGATAGTCTTTCACTTGTAACATCTGACAATTTTCCACTTATCAGTTGTATTAACTCTAGGCCTGTGTAAGAAGAGGCTTAGAAAAAAAGAAATGGTTCTATGCCGACAGTCGAGAACATCATCATGTCCTCGGTCATGTCATGTGTACATATCGGATGTCGAAGTGGCAGTCTAGAAAATGGCAAATATGAGCAGAGATGAGAGGAAATTATACGTAAGATATGTAAAAAGAGTACATCACTATAGCTCTCCGTTGTTTCGCTGGGAACAGGAGCATCGTGTGAGTGGCAGGTGTGACAGTCTGTTGGACTAACATGTAGGATGTCGTTGCCAGATAAGCATGAAACCCCACCAAAACTGAAGAAACAGACTGTACGAGCCCCATAAAGACCTTGTAAGATCGTATTTCCGATCAAACTAATGTTTCAGAGCAACGAATAAGGATGGATGCTTCATCCAGGGTCCGGGTCAGGGTCCCCTTCAGGGTAATCCAGCTGCTGAGATCCAGATTAAAGAGCGTTGAGCCGCAGCCCTGTGGTCTGTGCCTCTCAGGGCTGCGCTCAGACTGGCTTCCAGACCCCTGAACGGCTAGCTCACCTCTCACATCCGCTCAGCGACTCGCTCTGTAACGTCTGTCTGTAACGTCTGAGAGCAAGAAGTGACAAATCAGAGCCGAGGCGACTTCCTCCTCCTGCTCGTCTACACGCTCTAAGCTGTGCTGCGGGTTCAGGCCGAGCTGCGGCGAGAAAACAGAATTCTTCATCGACTTCTCAGACACAACTTTGGAGCATTAAGTAGTCCTCTACACTCTTTTTAAGGACGCTTGTACGAGTTCTGGTCCCTTGTGGTGTTTTTCATCTATCTACCTCTCCAGGAGTCAAGCAAGTTTAAGGAGATGTCATTCCGACAAACCATCCCAAAGCCAAAATATTTACAGCGATATAAAACAAGAGGGAACGGCAGCAATTCCTGACATCAGGGAAGCAGGAAACTGGGAACATAAAAAAAAGAAGAACTTTTGCGTATTAAATGATGTTAATAATCCCTGGAGGAAAGCTGAAACCTGCAGGAGGGTTTTACTGGAGCTCAGCATCTTGCTGGCTCTGACGTCGGCTCTACCTACGTGTGTTTGTCTGCAGCCAAACACACGACGCTCTGTTGATTCTCATCACTTCGCTTTAAACAAGTCAGAATTGAAGGCCTGATTTCGAGTCTCGTGAAGGGAAGCAAGGGCTCAAACTAAAGTGCAGGGTTGAGGTGCTACCATGGACTCTATGGAGAGGGAAATGTACTTTTTGAGAGAGTTGTAACTTTTCCATGTTGTTGATACGCTCCGTGTGGTCCCGGTCCTTTTTCTTTCTTTCTGACCTCTTCACAGTTTGTGGGTCGACCAGACGTCTCCATCATCTCCTGCTAATCGCGTTGTTTCCTTACACTCTCACCTTAACGTCAATCAGCTGCGTCCGTGCATCTCCGTCCGTGTCTTCTTCCTTTTTTATCTTGCAGTTTTCTGTCTCTCTGCTCACCACAGCAAACATCCTCGTTGGAGGAGTTTGAGTCTGAAACCCAAACTGTTTGTTTTACAGGAGGCGGCGGGAACAGGAAAGGAAAAAGCAAGAAATGGAAGCAGCTGCTGCAGTTCCCCCACATCAGTTTGTGTGAGGAGCTGCGACAAACCACAGGTACGTAAGATAAGATAATGGTGTCCTCCTCCTCCTCCTCCTCCTCCAGCTCCAACTCAGGTCTGAGGCCTAAAAAAATCACTTCAATCCGAGATCTTCCTCTTAAGAGAAGGAGAAGCTGGATGAGTCAGAAATGATGAATGCCGGGACGCCTCCTCGTGCTGAGGCAGGACAGTGGTCTCCGTCTAATTCTTGTGACATTGATGGAAAAAATTGATTTTTTTAAAGTCACAAACTTAACAAAACAAGGCTTGAGAGTTTGCGGTCACGCACGCAGGCTCTGTCAGGCTGGGCGCCGCTGTGACAGGCTTTGTGTCAAATATAGTTTCTTATTCAACGTATGACTTCATTTTCGGACTTAACAATGGTCGCATTTGTATGAGCTTTAAAGCACGTATTTATCCCATTCGGTGACCCACATATGGCAGAAAACGTGATTTTTTTTTTCCTTTTTCAGCTTACATCTTCGCTGACCTTGATCCTCTGCCGACTCATCCTAAAAGTTAATTATCCTTTCATAGTGTCGCCAAAGTTTCACGAAATTCATCCAACTGGTGTTTAGTTCTCACATCAAGCGGCTTATCTATCTATTTTGATATCTATCTATCTATCTAGCTATCTAGCTATCTATGTTTTTGATTATGGGGGCACCTGGAGGAGTGGAGAACACACAGACTATGTACATAAGGGACTGCATTCAAAACCCAGGATCAAACCGTTGACCTTTGTGCTCCATTTGTGCTGGGAGGCGTCGGTGCTAACCACCAAACCACTGTGTCATCCTCACAGCTTGTGCATGAAGTGAAGACTTTGTAGTAAAGATAGAATTCATTTTCACATACGAAACTAAATTTAATTCCATTCGCCATCCATCCAGTGGAGATATTTCAGTCTCAACCGGGGCAGTAAATGTGTGTGTGTGTGTGTGTGTGTGTGTGTGTGTGTGTGTGTGTGTGTGTGTGTGTGTGTGTGTGTGTGTGTGTGCTGTCACACATGGCGGATTACATTTATCACTCCATCACTCAACCCGAGGAACTTCTTGCATTTTTCTTTTAATGAATGACAAACGGTCTCTTGAGCACAGGAATGCTTTGTGCCGGGCCTGTGTGTGTGTGTGTGTGTGTGTGTGTGTGTGTGTGTGTGTGTGTGTGTGTGTGGAGCACATTAAACATGAGCGAACATGTAGCGTTTGTTACTTTACACCATTGTCACCGTGTTGTCTCACTTCACAACACGCCCCGGCGCTCGCGATGACAAACGAGCCGCGCCGTGTAATAAGAAAGACGTGAATTACATTTTAAGGTCGATTTTCCCCTTTAAGTGGCAGCAGCTGACTCTCCTTCTCTTCTTCTTCTTCTTCTTCTCCGTCAGGGGGGGAAGCCCCCACCATCCATGTATTAATGCATCATTTTCCAACACAGGACAGCTCTATCTATAGCTCATTTATATCTCTCAGTATTTCATTTCCAGAGCAGAGCAGCGTGCAAAAAGGTCAAGGATTCAACGTGTGGATGTTGTTGTGGCCCTGAGGTTGAAAACACTTCAGAAATCAAAAGTGTAGTGGCTGAGTACACAAGGCGACGCTTACTTAAGCCCTTAAGTCAGACGAGTCGGGCTATTTCTGGATACGCACATTTACTCGACCATACCGTCCCAGCTGTAACGTTTCGCCACGTATCGATGCGTTCACATAATCGATGTTGATTTTTCATTTCCTCTTTGAAGCAGCGGCGTCCCGAACACGCCGGATGGAAACAGACATCCACATCCATCCATTCATTCATTCACTCACTCACTCAGGCCTCAGGCCACACAGGAGCCACTGTAAGGAACATCTAATTGATGCCGACAAAGGCAGGAACACTTTCTTCCAAGATGTGAGGTTGAGACTTGAGAACAATCATTTCCAGTGTTGGATCAGACTTTTTCATCTCCTCGTCTTCCTCAGCCCGAGGCAGATTCTCACACTTTCTCACACAGAGATCCAGCTTTGAACTGCCCTGAACACAGTAGTGGAGACAGTGTAGAGAGACATGGCTCCCACCATGGAGATACAGTAGTAAGGCCAAATTCAGGTGGAGGATTTACCAACATTACGTGTGTTTCCTTTAACCCATAGAAATGACTTTAACATCTATGGAGCATCTATGGGAAGGCTGGGAAGAACCCATTTTGTGAGATGGTGAATTGCTTCAAACAAGAAGTAGAGGGGAGGAAAGTCTAACTCAAATATAAAAAAAAGATCTAATAAAACCAATGCAAGACCAAATGACCAATGACTTTGCGGTATGTGGCAAGACTATTACAAGAAAAGCTCTAACACCTCCAGATACGCTTTTGAATTTGGTCGAAATTTTTAGAAACACAGCAATACTTTTTGCCACAATCTCTAATGGAATCGCAGTTTTTTGATTTTTGTAGGATTGATCTTAGTAACCGTCCTGACATTACTGGGAGCGGGTCAGTATAGTTGACTCGGGGAAGTATAGCTAACCGTGTGTGCACGCAGAGGAGGACAGAAAACTCAATCTTGCTCAAGCTGACGCCACAGAGGAAACTGTGGCCGGTGCAGAAAGAGGAAGCAGAGCGGTGTTTTCTGCTGTCTCGACTCAATGGGGGCAGGCTCTCTCTCTCTCTCTCTCTCTCTCTCTCTCTCTCTCTCTCTCTCTCTCTCCCTGTCTCTCTCTCTCTCTCTCTCTCTCTCTCATTTCGGAGTTGTCAATGTCAGATCAGATCAGATAAGAGAGGTATAGAGAGATCAGGATTGGTTGGGGGGTGGGGGGGTCAGTGTGAATGGAGAAAGTGTCTGCAGATGTCATTGGTCTCGGTCGCTCTGTTTTATTTTCATCTAGTAATGATAAAATAAGTAATCCTAATGATTTTATTTGTGCATTGTGTGAAATGGACAATCCATTCTCTATTGATTCAACTTCATCTAACAGACTTTAAAAACTGTTTTCACCGTCTCGTCTTTTTTCTCTGAGCAGCTTTCTGGCTATAGCACCGTAGTGGAGGACAGTACAGCATGTAACTGGATGGTGATGATGAGGAAGATGAGGAGGATGAGGAGGATGAGGATGATAATGCAGCGGGGCTTGTCTAAGCTGCAGTGCGGCCTCCACTGCTGATTAGTCTCGCCGCAGGCAGGAAGTGAGACGCTTCAGAGCTGCAGCGACGTCAGGGAGGGACAGGAAGCTCAAGAGATGTTGTTCAAGTGTTGTGGGGAGCCGAGCTGCTTTTGATCTTTGATTTGAGGGAGGGTGGAGAGAGAGGCGCCCCCCCCCCCAGCCCCGCCCCCCACCTCCCCCAGCAGGTGTCCAATCTTGTGTCAGTAAATATGTAGTGATGCAGGCACTCAGGTGTGTTCGGGGCTTGATTTGTGTCGATTTACGGACTCGACTGAAGGGACATTGATTCACCACACGTCACACAGCTGCTACTTTAGGACTTTGCTCGGAGTGTTTTTGTTTAATGCACTGTATATATCACACTGTAAATGACTCCTCAGAATACATATTTATATTTTTACTGGATAGCCAAAGGCGGGACTGTTACCAAGAACTATTAGCGCTCCTCGCTATCTAGATTTGGGACAAAGAGATTGTTTTCTGCCACGCTCGAAGGCGTTCCTCTTTCTAGTTCCTGTGCGAGTCACCGCCACCCGAGGCGCAGTAATCTTTTATCAAAGTGTGAAGCCATCACAAGTGATGCTGACAGACTACGAGTCGAGGGCGCGAGGTTTTCCAGTAAACAGACGGCGTAGCTCGCGTCCCTGAAACACTGCTAACAGTGATTCAGCAGAAACAGACGCTACAACAGGTGTTTAATGAGTCCCAGTGCAAACCACTTCCTTATATGTACCATAGTAATCATTAAGCTATTTCTGTCCAATGTTTACTTAATGGATGTTTCACATGAATCCATTATTTTACCTACTTAGTTCCCACGGTTGTCTGTTGGAGCCTACTTTAGCTCATTGGATGAAGGCAGAGGATACATCATAGACACTAGGACACACACTAACACCAAGAGACAATTCAGAGTCTCCACTGAATGTTTTTTTGGAGGCAGACACAAGGGGAACATGCAAACTTTGAAAGTTTTCACAGCCGATTTGGAAAAGACTCGTTCTAGCTCACTAAGACTAGGAGCTCTAACTATCAGATGACTGAAAGAGTGGTTATCACACATTTAACGACTGTGCCTTATGAGGTTTGCAGACTAAATGATTTGTCCAACAAATCAACTGAGCCCAAAAGCTCAACAACTTCAAAAACAAATGTCTGAATGCCTGAGGCTGAGCTTGGCTGGGATCTTGACAGGTCTCTGTGCCCACTGGTCATCCTGACCGTCCCCAACCAGTTCCGCCTGGCATGCGCTCGGTCCAACGGTGAATTGTGGTTAAAATCTTGACCCCCCCCAGGCTTCAGTGTTCTTACAGTACATGTCAGATTTTCTCATCTATAAACAGGATGTACAGTGGAGCCTCATCGCTTAGAGAGATCGTTACGGTTTATTTTCAGCAAGTCTTTCTGCCACGTGTGTGTGTGTGTGTGTGTGTGTGTGTGTGTGTGTCTCCATGTTTAATTTCAAAGCGACCAAGTGGTTTGACCTGCCTCCAAGGTTAACTAAAGCAGCATGTGATGTCAGCGTGATGTGAAATATCACCGCTATCATGATGTTTACATCAGTGGAGGTCCTGTGTGTGTGTGTGTGTGTGTGTGTGTGTGTGTGTGTGTGTGTGTGTGTGTGTGTGTGTATGGCGGCACTGTCACAGAGCCCGGGCCTCTTCGCTGTATACGTCCATACATGGCACCGGGGCCATGCAGAGTAAACACACTGGCTGCATTGTTGGGCAGAGCTCCATTAAAGAAGAGGCATTGAGGCCCGGCTGATGGCGACCTGCGATAAACCTCGTACTGCTTGGGGGCGGCGACAGACAGGCTGGTTAGCATCCCGCGCCACGAGGATGCGCTAATGTACAGTGTGTCTGCTGAGAGCTTTTTCCTTTTTTTACAAAGAAAAATAAAGTAAATTAGAAACAATGCAGTAATTGGTTGAAGACAAACAAACAGAGGGGGGTCACAAACGGAGCGGATGTGACCCCCCCGGGGTTGCAGTGCGTACTAACGTGGACTTGTGTGACACAAGCTTCCTGACCACTACCACATGTTGTCCAGCATCATCCACGAAGCTTCGTGAGAACCTTCATCATCATCATCATCATCCTCATCTGGGAAAGAGGGACGTTTTGCAGCCCCGATCTGAAATGGCCTAAAGTGTTGGTTGTTAGTAGTAGTAGTGTTTTTTATTTTTTTGTGCCTGTTTCACAAAGGCCAAGAGCCTTTTGTCCTCATGTCTTGTCCCTGAGGACGAACAGAATCCAGAAAGTACTATGTTCACATTTGAGAAGCTGAGATTGGAAATCCTCAAAGATTTTTTTAAATTGTTCAGTGACTTATAAATACAACTATTAACAGGGTTCCTATGCCTCCTGGAAAACCTGGAAAATGATTGACCAATTTTCCAGTCTTGGAAAACATATAGAAAATGTGATCCTGGAAGATTATTTATCCTCCTCCTGGCCTGTGAGCAAATGCAAACAGGTAAAAAGTTGTGCACATGCATGCAAATTATAATCATTCTCTTTTTTTTTAATTTATAATGTGTTTTTCATTATTTTGGATTACGTGTTTATTATTGTTATTGGTTAATCAGTTGTTTAAGTTGTTGCAGCTCTAGTGCCAAGTGTTACACGCACACACACACACCTTTCCAAATGAAAACATGCGAGTGTGTGTGTGTGTGTGTGTGTGTGTGTGTGTGTGTGTGTGTGTGTGTGTGTGTGTGTGTGTGTGTGTGTGTGTGTGTGTGTGTGTGTGTGTGTGCAGAGCCTGACATGCTGATTCGGTCTGCTTTGTTTGAGGCGGTGGCTGCAGCAGATTTCTCCAGAAAAAGAGCTGCTTCTTTCCTGAAAGGTGATACGCAAATTCAGGCTGATTTGAATGGCCCCTGACAGACAGATGGTGCTGACACGTAGGCAGGAAGTTCAACACGTAGCCGCGCGAAAAACCACAAATGTTTTGAAAAGCTGACGATGAAGACGATGATGAGGATGAGGACAGCGTCCTGGTGAGGTGGGGGAGGAGGTGGGGGAGGAGGTGGGGGTGCTGATAAAGGAGAGGAAAGGCAAAGTGAAATGTGAGGATGAGGAAGCAGCAGAGAGAGAAATGGAAATCAGGGAACTGATAAGTCAGACAAAGAGAAGAGAGGAGGAGCGAAAAAAATGTCGATCAGGGCTGTGAAAGTGTTGGCCGATCTGACTGTTGACAGTTTTTATGAAACAAAAAGAAGTGGTGAGTGGGAGGCAGTCTTGAGAAAGACATTCAGGAAACTGTCAACTTCCTCGTTCGCCAGAAACAGGTTGTTCTCTTCTCACTGTTTCTTTTTCTAATCTCTCCTTCTTCTTCTTCTTCTTCTGGCACCCCCTGCCTTTGTTTCTTTACATTTTCCACCACCCGTAACGTCCCGTGCAGGCAACGTGCAGCATTTCTGTCCCCTTAAACACAGTCATATCACAGCTTTTCTCCCTCAGTGCATCAGTGCATCTCGGTCCAACTTTGCAGACTTTGTGGTAATGATCAGAACTTGCAAATGCATTCAAATGGCGAGGGACTCACAAACTCGGATTTCCCTGCAAGACTGGTTCGCAGACCCAGACATAAGAGACATAAGACACAAAATTCTAGATTGTTTTACCACGTGGTCTTGCAGTACAAGACATAATAATATAAAAAAAAAGAAAGTGAACTGATATAAGGTCACTTGCTGAGTTAAAAAAAATAAAAACACAAGAATGAATACGCTCAGTAACAGAATAGAGAATGCAGAGGCCTGAGGTCATTCAGCTGTGTGTGTGTGTGTGTGTGTGTGTGTGTGTGTGTGTGTGAGCGTGCGTGTGTGCCAGCTAAAATGGAAACAAATAGGAAAAGCAGATGTGGTGTGGGAATCGAAGGTAGGGGAAGTATCAGGACGAGCAGCAGTTGTCCCACTTTACATACCCATCTGACAGGCTAAGAAGTGAGCACACACCAGGTGTGTGTGTGTGAGTATGTGTGTGTGTTTTGCAGTTGTGCAAGTGTAAACCCAACACGTCCAGTCAGTGTGAGGCCGTCTGGTTTTCACTGTTGCTCTTACTTAACTTTTCTGCCCCCGTGACTCGCTGTTGTTCTCCGAGTCCTTTCTCTCAGAAGCACGTGTAGGAAATTGGGCGCACATGTGCTCATCCTCTCTACAAATGGCAAATGAAAACATCTTGAATCTTGATAGATGCTGGCTCCTCTCCTCCTCCTCCTCCTCCTCCTCCTCCCTGATGCTCTGTGCCTTCATCTACTGGCCATTAAAGAAACTCGATCTTACAGTAAACCAGGTCCACCCTGGTTTTAAAGTTCAGCTGCAGTGGCTGCGGGAACCTTGTTCTCTTCGGCAGCTTTCGAGCTTCCTCAGGAATGATTACAGTATGTGGTTTGTCATATAAATATCAGAACTGAGAATCAAGAAACAGGAAAAACCTGCTGATCAAAGCGATTGGGAGGAGTTTGCTTTTGTTAGTTTGAAGTTTGAACATAATAAAATATGAGTCTGAAAAAATATGCAAATACAGAAGTGCAATTTGAGGCTGGATGCTTGTGCATTACATCACTCTAGATTGACTGGAGATTAAATAAGATATGTTAATTACTATATTGCACAGTGCAGGGTTTTTGTTCTTTTTCTTTCGGCTCAAGTTCAATTTGTTTCTTTTTGCAGCAGCTGATCCCTCTAATTCTAGTTTGACTGTGCTGATTTGCAGGTGCAAAGACCATATGCAGGGATGTGTAAACAGAAATGTTGATGGAGAGTCGCTTAGATGTATCAACCCTTTTAAGTGCCTGTAATTTCTCAACTAAAGCTGCAGGCTTTGATTAGGACTACCAAAAATGTGTCTCTGTGTACCAGAAGTGCATATTCACTACACTGTTCACGTAGCTTCAACAGTGGGATGTAAAAGTACAGATAGGTTAAAGCCTGTGTTATCAGTCTGGGTTAGGCTGGTTTTAGTTCCTGTGAATTTACAGTCTGAATCGATGGGGCGGACAGATTAATGGACCACATTTTACCAACATCCTGGAAATAACCCACTCGCCAATAAAGTGTCCAAAACAAAGAGGCCCATTCTGTTTCTCAGTGTCGCGGCTTTAGAGTGAGAATCCACCGCCTAATGTCAGCGTGTCTCGCTCTGCCCGCCTCGCCCGATTATCTCACGAAGAGGTCTGTCCAGTCAGAAGTCCAGGGGCCTTGATCTTGTTTCAAACCCGTGGCATAATAATTTTACTGCGGGGACCCTGAGGCCTGCGGAGCCAGCGGGAGGCTGGACAGAGGCCTCTTTGTGTGAACGCTCAGTGTGATGATGTACAGCATGTTCTGTACGGCTCCGGAGCTCCTTTCATGTACATCACACCTCCAGTGATCTATTGAGAAAGTCTACTGATCCACGACCACATAATGAAAAGTTCCCAGAACTGGGGGATGTTATATTTCACGCATTAGTAGCCAGTGCCGGGTCGGCCAAATAGCCTCATGAACCGTAATGAAGCTAATTTTTTATTTTTGTTTTTTCACCAGTTTTCACCAATTAATTTTGATGTAAATTTAACATAAACGGACGCTGGAAGTTGTAATCAGTTCCAGTCTGAAACGACATGATGTGTTTTTTTTGGTGTTGTTTCCTCTCTTTTTCCTTCTGCATTGTTCTACCTTTTTTTTCCTTTGTCCTCCGGCTTCAGCGCAGCCGCCTCTCGGTCCTCTCTGCGGCAGGACGTAGCGAGAAGAAAAGGAGAAACGAGAGATCATTAGAGTAGAGACAAAGAACAAAGAGGATGTCGCGGCGTGGCGGAGCAGCTAGAGAGATAAGTAGAGCAGAAAGCAAAAAAGCAAAAAAGGAAGCTTAAAGTGGAATAAAAAACCAAAAAAAAAGAGCAGAAGACCCTGACGGGACCGGGCATCACTTACCATCAGTCAGTGTGGCGAGTGACTCAGCAAAAAAACCCAACAGAAAACGAGATGAGACAACATCCAGCCCAGGTCGGGCTCCTTTACTGCACCAGCTCTGACAAGACGAGATAAGAACGTGCACGCGGGGAAATGCAGACTGTATCGCGCTGTTTGACCCACATTGTCGAGGAAGGCCTAGTTCATGCTCACGCTGCTGTTTTCCGTGCCAGGTGTGTGCCTGGTCCACACACAAACACACACAGTCTCTGGCCAAAGATGACAAAGAGTGTGTGTGTGTGTGTGTGTGTGTGTGTGTGTGTGTGTGTGTGTGTGTGTGTGTGTGTGTGTGTGTGTGTGTGAATTCCCTGTTATCGCCTTTATTTACTTGACACAATTATTTTGTGGGCATAATAGTGCTGGCGCCCTCGCCTTTTGTGAGCAGGACTTTTTACGTTTGCACATAAAAGTTACTCTTCCACTTGAAGTCAAGTGACCTTTAATGATCTGCGTCTGTGTAGCCGGGCTCTGAATGTGGTTTTACGGTTTATTTATATCAGACTGAGATATCAGTGCACTCTTTAAGAGGGCTGGATTCCAGCAGTATTACTCAGGTACTACTCATTTCTTGGGGAACAAAGCAGGTGAGACCTTAACAAGACAGATGTGGGAAACTGGTTGACTTGACTGAACGAAAAAGCATGCAAAAAAGCATTTTTTGCATGCTTTTTTTTTCCTCTCGAGGTCACATTGACTTTGACGCTGTCGTTCCATGAATTGCATTTGTTTGCTTCTGATCTGCTTTGCAGCCATGCAAGTCACAGATGCAAATCAACCCTTCCTTGAAGTTGTTGTTTTTTTTTTCTCTCGCGCAGCTGGACCCATGAACTCAAACAACCCTCCCTGGTGATAAAAATCTAAAGTCTCTGCAACAAGTGTGGTTTAAGGCATTGGAAGACAAGGCCTGAATAGAGTCTAACCATTGTTTTTATCAGCGTTTAAACAGTTCTGCATGACGTTTTGACACATTTGAGACATTTATTTCACACAATGTGATTACGCTTTTGCTCAGCTCCAACTCCAGAGATCGTGAGGGTCTAGGGGCAAACACACACACACCATTCATTGTCACACTCAAACCTTGGGCCAATTTTGAGTCTCTAACCGACCTCGAGATGCATGTTTTTGGACTCTTGGGGAGACTGGAACATCTGGAGAAAACCCACGTAGACCCAGGAAGGCCCTCTGGATCTTCATCACCTTCAGTCCACTTTAAGTACTGTAAACATGAACACACCTTAACATTTTTTCACCTGTTTGTTTACAAGAGATCTTGTAACTTTGACTCTGATTCTTCTTCTGTGAAACTGATAAAGACAAAATGAGGTGCATGCGTCCACCTATGTGGATGTTTATTCATCTTTTTTAAAATTCCTCTTTGTCTCTTCTTCTCTTTTTTGAGGAGTCATCTCAGTGCATATTAGGGCAAACCCTTACCCCCCCCCCCTCCACACACACAGAGCCACAGACACACACAATCAATGTTCCAGTTTGTACAGACAGTGTACAAGAAGCTTTCAGTGAACTCAAGTGTTTTTCCTGTTTCCTGGTCTGGGTTCCTCTCAAAACACTAGAAACTAAATGAAAGAAATTCTTTATATCCTTTTGCATAATAAAAAAAAGGGAACTCAAGGTCCAAAGTCTTGTTTTGCATCAGTCTCCCAAGAAGAACACTTAACTCAAAACTGTATTCACAATACCGACCTGGTATTCAGGACAGAACACACACACACACACACACACACACACACACACACACACACACACACACACACACACACTTGTCTTGAACCAAGAAACTCCAGTGCTAACCGCCCACTGACTGTTGTCACTTTATTTATATCATTTCATAAATAAATGTCAAATCAGAAAGGTAATACTTATCACATACTTATCACTTGGCGTTTTAGTTTTTGCAAACATTTTGATGAATTGCCTCTTCAATAATCTTCTTAACATCTTTTTTTAGGAAGGTTGGTGTTTCCATGATCAGTTTTTGTTGCAGTATTTGGGTTTTTGTGCATTTCTCGGCTGCAGGTTCAGAACTTTATCAGCCGATAATCTTTAGCAACCTCGTGTGCACTGTTCGGAAAGAGGCGGGTGGATGTTGTTTGTGTATCGTATGCGTTTTCACTACATATGTTTTTTGTACGACTGGCTGACTGGAAACGCATTTCCATATGGGACAACAAAGGCTAGATAGATAGATGCTATCTATCTATGCAAATATAATCACATATGGAGAGTGTAGCAGCAGCAGCTGTGTGTGCGGATATTTGACTTTTACATGCACCAGCATCATTTCCTCTTGTGCTCTATCAGTCAAATTTCATCTCCAGATTTTCGATTCATGTGCTGTGACACAGTTGGAGAATCTAAACAGACAGAAGGTTAACACCCGTTTGGATAGCAGCTGGTGATTCACGTCCGATGACACATTTCCAGCACGGGAACTGAAGCATTCAGCAAAATCCAACTAGTTCTGCTTCTCTGTTTCACATTTCAGAGGAAAATGTAGGACTTCCAGGTACCTGGTAGAATAAATGATAAACACCATATGCACGGCAATGAGAAGCCCAGAACAGTAACCACGTAGTACCACCCACTGTTAGAGTAAAAGCCACGGCTGCTCAAAGAGAACTGTTTAAACTCTGATAAGCTTACGAGTGGGAAAGGGATTCAGAGAAACCAGGACGTCAAGTGTTCTTCAGAGGAACTGCAAGATACGTGGCGCAGCGAAACAGGAAGGAGAAGACTCGACAGGCAACGGGGGCACTTTAACGCATCGTTGTGATGTAAACGCGGATTACACAACACGATGGCGATAGAGGAGGTCGCTTCCCTAAAAGACCTGGCAGCCACTGCTGCAAATAACCACCACCCACCTAGACTGGATCACTGTTTCTAGACGTCTCAGTATCTGCTTTGGTGGAGCAGGAGAACCTGGATAAAGACCTTTACTCACTTTGCTTCTCCTCTTCAATGAATATGCTTCTTCCTTTGGTTTGACTAAATGGAAATGCAGTTATTAATAGAGTCTTTTCTGTGTTTTTTGGAACCCCAAACTGAAGTAGTGAACTACAGTTGTCCTATATCCTCAACTAGAGGAGCGACAACTAGTCGACTTCCAAATAATTTCAGTCATTCAGTCATTTTCATGAGACATCAAAGCATGTCTTAAGAAAGAAGTCAAAATTCTCAAAATTCTGCTCTGACTCACCTTTGTTACAGTAATATGGTATCTGAGGTGTTCTTGGAGGAAAACACACTCACATTTGGGACCACTGGGGTTTATAGGAAATGAAATACACATATAAATAGGAGAGTGTACAACATTTTTAACCTTTTAAAATGATACTAAACCAAACAACGAATCAATAAATCGAGTAGAAAAAGAACTGTTTGTTGCAACCCTACTACAGATATGTAGAATGATTAACGTGTGATTTAGCACCACTGGTCATTTTCCTGAAAGCCTGGTAATCCAGGTATTATATAACTTCATATACAGTCGTCCCTTCTGAGATTAGTGGAGGTGTTTATCATTTTAAGCTCACTGCAGGGAATTGGGTGGTAATTGATGAGATGTTTTATTCTGCTGAGGTTTGCTTGAAAGGTGAAATGTGACCATGCTGTTGCAGTCCATTAAACACTTGCTCTGTGTGTGTGTGTGTGTGTGTGTGTGTGTGTGTGTGTGTGTGTGCAGAGAAGGACTACAGCAGCCTCTGCGAGCGGCAGCCCATCGGACGGTTACTCTTCCGACAGTTTTGCGAGACTCGACCTGAACTCCGACGCTGTGTCAAGTTCCTGGATGCTGTGGTAAGAAGAGTGTGTCTGTTTGTGTGTGTGTGTGTGTGTGTGTGTGTGTCTGTCTGTCTGTCTCACATCCTGGGGTCCTAAAATTTGCAGCTGTCTCGGGACTACCAACAAAGTGCACGACCTCCAAAGTAAACCAGTCCATTTGAAGATGAACACTCGAGTCAAGTGTGTTTGTAGAACCCCGGACGTGTGTGCCATTAGGCTTGAACTTTGTCTTTTGTTCCAAACTTAAGAAAAGAGCTGATTTATCACTGAAGGGAATTTGCACGCAACGATCTTCACAGTAGCGATAATAAGCGAGTGACAATAATAGCAAGTAGTAAGAAGCCAGTGAGGGGCAGGCCAAGCAAGTAATAGTAGATTAGAACAGGCAATAAAGCAAGAGTTAAGATCCTCAACTTGTGGAGGGTGTTGAGGAGGGTGATGATGGACCAGGAGGTGGCTTGGGATGTGTTTGCCAAGTTGCTACAAAGAAGAGGAAATTAAATCATGTTTCGGTCGTGAATTATATTCTATTTTACAGCACTTGTCCAGAACACTTAGGAAGAAGATACATTGTAAGTTGTTACCAAAGGCAATGGGAAAACGATTTGGGTGAAATGACCCGTGAAACAGAAGAGGACTGCACAGGCAGCTGGCAGATGTGAAGTGGTGTGCAAGTTCTCATGTTCGAGCTGTGTTGCGGGAAGTTTAATTATCCTCAGATGCCTCCAACACTTGAAGTTTATAGTGAATGAGGAGGAGGAAGAGGAGGAGGAGGAGGAGGAGGAGGAGGAAGTGGTTTAATATCTGTTTAATGAAATACAGGAACTCTTGACATCTGGGGGCAAAGGAAAGAGAAAGTGCGTCAATGTGTCGTCCTCTTCTACCACCACCCATGCTACTTCCATGACACACACACACACACACACACACACACACACACACACACACACACACACACACACACTCACTCGGTCGACCTCATCTGTCACAGTGAATGGCTCGCTCCTCGCTCGGCTAACTTGAGGAATGTTTCCGTCACACTATTGTTTTATTCTCGCTGGTATGGATTACTCTCATGAACACACACACTTCCTTTGAAGCCTCTTCTGCCTGCTTTTCGTCACACTGTTATAAAATGACACACACTCTCTCTCACACACACACACACACACACACACACACTCACACACACATACATCAGACACCAGACATCAGAGCAGGTCCGTTATCGCCATATAATCTGCCTGAAGGAGACATCAGATTACTCGGTAATCCTGTGCTTCTTTTGCCTCTGTCCTAACTGATTTGACAGAAGTGCTGCATCACGTTTTACGAGTGTGTTGCATAAAGGTGCAAAGGCTGCAGTCGGTGTCACATTGATGGATGAAGGACGTCACCTCTTACAACGAGAAACAAAACGTTTCAGGCAATAATCTCATTCTCTATGCACCAGAAGTTTGTTCAAAGAATGCTTTTAATCCATTTAGTGTGTAATATGTAATGATGCTGCACTAATCCAGAAACAAGATTGAGGAAATGTGTGATTATAAAATGATAAAATCAAGGGATAAAAAGGAAAATTTGTGCAGCAGCATCTTGTACCTTAGCTGGGAAACAAGACCTCCTTAAAACCATTAAGGCAAGGATCCAATGTAAACACATGAACAGGCTCTCTGAGAATGGCATTAAAGGTAATCTGGAATAGTAGAGTGGAGTATTTATCCTTGCTCTCTGCTGATAACATTTAGATCTTTGAGCAGATGCTGTTATCGAAAGGCGACTTGCATAAGAGAACATACCAGAAGCTATGGACCACTAGTTTCAGCAGAAAGGCCTCTTCAAGCCGTTTCACAATTCTAGTCTGGTGTTGGAGTGTTTCGAGGTGGATCTGGGCAAATCTGATGCCCTTTCATGCTTATCTGGCAACCACACGTAGCCTTCCAGATGATTGGTCACCAGTTTTTGGCTTCTGAGATAACATTTGTTGCTGAGCAACTAAGGTTAGCACCTTTCTCCCAAACTAAACTATGACGCGCGTAAACATCCAGCCTCCCTTGTTGGAATAAGAGGAGGAGGAGGAGGAGGCAGAGACTGAGGAAGAACCAGTGTGACTTATTCACCAAACTGCCTTGATTCACTTGTAACTTAAACGCATTTTACATTACACTCCGTCTGTTCAGATCCACTACTTTTGAACTTCCTATTAATGTCAAAGACAAGACAGTGAAGATACATAAAATGCCGTTATTCAGCAAATCAAAGGTCAAAGAGAGCGTACAGCACAAACAACCTCCATGTGTAATATCCAGAGCAGCGTCTTGACTCCAATGCTCATACATCAGTCAGAAACGCCTCTGCTTTCGATTTTGACTGAGATTTAAATACTGCTTCGATACCCTTTGAATATTCAAAGAGCCTCGGCTCAGACCTCCAGATCCACTCTGCTCTGTTTGTCCTCCCTGTCCGTTCCCTGACCTTTCCACAGCTCCGGGCATCAATCAGCTCCTCATGGTCAGTCCGTGATGGAGGTGTGATGGGTGGAGGTGGAGAGGCTGATGAAGACCTCCCGGCTCCAGCCTGACTGTCCGCGCTCAGACAAACTGCTTTACTCTGCTCTCAGCCTCGCAGCGGATACGACTCGCGCACGAAGCAATTACGTCCACTTTTTCCCCACAACCGCTTCCCGTCTCTTCCCTGAGAACGGAGACGAGATGGAGAAGGAAAATGAGATTTCAACCGTCTCCGCTGTCACTTAGCATTAGTTTACAGGCTCTGGCTGCAAGAGAGAACGAGAGAGAGAGAGAGAGGGAGAGAAGGAGAAGGAGAGGGAGAGGAAGCACTTTGGAGTTTTCCAGTCAGGCTCAGTTTACTGCAAGTCACTCAAGAGGGACGAGGGAGGAGATAAGATCGGTTCGTGCTCTGCTAGGGTGTGGAGCAGGCCTCTCTCTCGCCCACTAAACTCGTCAGCCGGCTCTGTGAAACTTGCGTTTTCTAGCATCGAAGCCTTCGGGATGTTGGGTGGAAAGGCAGAGCTGAGGATGCTGTGTATCGATCGGCGTTGCAGCTCATCGGCTGCCGGTGCAGTCGTTATGTCAGCGCCATGATGTGATTAGATTCTGGATAAAATGTCAACAAATCTAAATGAACGAGTCATTAAAAACTTGCTTAACAAGTGCAGGAAGTTTATACATTCGGAGGACTTTCGAGCCCATTTGTAAAGATTGAGTGTCGTGAAGACGTGGTAGAGAGAGAGGCAGATGAAATGCGTACGACGAAAATCGAAAACGGTCCCATGGAAATGTTCAGTTGTACTGTTGTCAGGAAGCTCCTCTTTCACTCCAGCTGCTTTGATTTCAGCCTGTCCTTTATCTCGCCTCGTCTGCTAATGACTGTTTAGTAATGTGATAACTCTGAGTTTGCGCTTCCCCCCCGCCTGGGAAAATGGCATATTGATGTTTTTTTTGTTTTTTTTTTGGTGCACACATGTAACTTACACTAATCCCAAAGATGATTCCACTGATTGTGTGGAGGTGTTTCCCTGCAGGCGGAGTACGAGGTGACTCCGGACGAGAAGAGGAAGGAGTGTGGCCAGGAGCTGGTCGACAAATACTTCAGCCCAAAGGTAGGCGCTGCCTTCAGGGACCTGTGCAGACTTTTGCACAAACTTCAGTATTTGTTCCTCACTTTGTAGGGATGAGGGTATAAAATGACGCGTCAAAAGTGTTTTTGCCATTCAGTTTTCAACACTTGAATCAATTAATCCAGTGTTAAAGCTGCTGTTTCATTAGTCGATTGGTAGTTGCAGCTCTAACAAGTAATACATAATTGTGCAAGTACTTTAATGCAACCAAGCATACATTTTACACAATTTAAACACTGATGTGATGACCCTTATTGTTTCCGGACTTTGTTTTTTTTAATTGACGTTCCGCGAATGCGTGAGAAAGAGAAACGAAACAAAAAATGAAAACGAGTGGAACTTTCATGAATGCACGCCAAGGATAGAAAACAGTTGTGGTTGATCACATCCTGCCGACAGCGTCAGATATTCGATCCATTCATCGAAAATCTGCCTCTGCCGGCTTCGATGTCCACGGCTTGGAGACACAGCTCAGTAATCGACTCTGTTATGATGAAGACGCAGCCTCCCCCCTGCCTGTGGTCTCAGGCAGGTTCGAGCTTCCTTCCTGACTACTTGTGTCTCACCTCTGCACCTACAAGCCTGAACATGCGGCCTGGAGGACAGTCATCTCTGTGTGCCTGCCTGAGCAGTGTGAAAGCCCGTTCGTCTGGCTTTTCCCTCTGTGAGCTGTCCGGCCGTCACGCTTGAGTCACCTGTGTTGTTCTCCATGTGTTGTTCCTTCATGTGGCGTGCAGTCTGAGGACCACGTGCCTGAGCTGGAGGAGGCCATGATGGCCCAGTGTGCCGAGCGGCTGCAGCAGGAGGCCTGTAAAGAGCTCTTCAAGGACTGTACCAAGTAAGCTCACAAAGGTCTATTGTGTGGCAGTTCGTTATTCCTTTTGGACAAGGAAGCAATTAGGAGGAGGAATGTTTCTGGGTCTTCCGATCGCAGAAAAACCAGGCAACGGACCTAAATTCTTTGTTTTTTCAAGCCTGATTTCTAATGTTTGAACAGCATGTTCCTCATAAGACCATAATATATACAGAACATATATATTACATATTAACAATATATTGAATCATGTAAATATGATCGGCATATGATTCTACTAAATATAAACATAGCAACAAAGCAAAAGAAAAATGAATAAATAAATGAATTATAATAATACAAATACTACTACTACTACTACTAGTAATAATAATGATATAAGACGAGAGAATTCACTCTGCAGAAAGGAGAAAAACAAAAAAAAGCTACTACGATTGTTATGATTACTACTATTACTGCTACTACAGCCACTTCACCACCTGCATGGAACTTCTAATCAAGGTTGCCGCGGCGACGGGACTCCTTATCAGGGTTGCCACGGCGATGGAAGTTCTAATCAAGGTTGCCACGGCAACGGCGGCGCAGGGCGAGAGCAGTGGCTCAGCGATCGCCATCGCCGGACGGCCACTGGTCCGAAACCTGCCAGTATCAACCAGTCAGACAGAGCGGCCTCGTGTCTGGGATGTAAAGTTTGAGTGGTGCCTCCAGGAGAGAGTCGGCCCGAGCTGTAGATGTTTGAAAAAGACCAACCACTTTATCCACTTTTTTTCCCCTTGTCCCATTCATTTCTTATGGGTAACTGTTGTTTTTCTTTTGAAAATCACGTTGCGAAACATTCGTTATTCTGTCGAGATATCAAATCACACACACTCTGACCGAGTGTGATCCAACCACACCTTTGGTATAGAATTTGTATCATTGTCATTAACTTGGCTGGAAGATGAGTAATTAGAAGGAAAGAAAACATAAGCAAACATGAAATAAAATTAATAGTAGTGATAATAATAACAAAAAAAGCGCATAGCACTTCATCGATTGTAAACCTGTGTTTAAGCCGTCGGATAATCCATCTGTTGGTCCACACCGGACAGATGAAGCAGGATGACATCATTGCAGAAACCAACCAGGCGTCCACGTAACTGTGAAAGTGAGAGTGGCCGTGATGTAATTCCAACCTGCGAACGCAGACCAGAGCGTAAGCCGCTTACAGCGTCGTCTGAAGATCACGGCCCGGTTGTAAATGCGTGTGTCGGTGCCATGTGATGCTGGACGGGACAGGCTGCGCATTGTTGGGAGAACTTTTTATTTTTTTTCCCTCCATACCGATAAACAAAACATCAGTCATTTTTATGTCTGTAACTTTTTAAGAGGAACAGTTTTTTGGATGCTGGGGTGTCACGCGACAGAGGGCGTGACGTGTTTGAAAAGCACTAAAACTTTAAAGGTTACAGTTTATCTCACACTTGCCGCCCTTTGTCTCCATCTTTACGGCAGCCTCTCAGCTGAATGAAGAAGCACTGAAGCTGGCAGTGTTTGCCTGTGATTAACGCTCAGGCCCCTCTTCTTTTTCCTCTGTGAGGTTTCTGTTCTCCAGATTGTCCTGTGGTGATGTGGTGATGCCACAGTCGCGCACGGGAGAGGCAGATAAAATCCGGCGCCCCAACAGGAAGGCACTATATCTCCTCCTCCTCCTCCTCCTCCTCCTCCTCCTCCTCCTCCTCCTCAGCCCAGTCGCAGCGTTCTCGAGTCTGATTGGGCCTCAGGCCCTACAAGGCGAGCTGAGCGACACGTGCGTCGTTGTCATCCGGGTCGTGAATGTGTCGGAGGTCCCTGTGGCGGGGTCAGCGGCGCGGTGAAGAGGTCTGCGGCCTGGGCAGCAGAACGGCCAAACAATTGGATTTGGATTAAAAATTAAATTAAAAAGAGCATCTCGGCTCATTAAATTCACACAATGTGGCCGTTTGTTCTCGTGCTCCCGAGGTCTGACTGTTGTCCCCGGCTCACAGTCCGCATTTAGCCCCGGGAACAGTTCCGGGAATGTTCTTTCCCCTGTAGTTTTTAACGAGGGCGATTTAGCGGATGACACAAATATGCATCTCCGCATTGCGTTTCTTCATAAACTAGAAGCAAGTCGCCCCCCCACCCCCTCCCTCCTCCCTCCTCCCCCCTCCATCTCCTTTGCAAAATCCTGCCTCTGTGCTTTTGTCAGATGGTTCAAGTTCAGGCGAGGTCACATGGAGGCCTGTAACCTTAACTTTTGTAACGTTCGCCCTCGAATGAGGAAGTCCCAGTTCACAGCAGTTGGAAACGCAAATCTGAATTCAAACAAACTCCGAACTGAGGCTTAGACAAAGAAAAGAAGAAGATTTCACTCAAAAACTACGCAGAGAGATGCAGCATTGGGGTAGAATAACGTGTTGTTTGTGATAGTGATGGTGGTAGAGGAGGGGTGGGGGGGGCTTTATTGTTTATTCCGTAAACAGCCCCTCACACATTGAGCAACATCCTCTAACGGCTCTGTTCATGCTTGTTTGCGTGGGCGTGAAGCGGCACAGAGGCCGGTTTGTTTTTCAAGCCACATCAAGTACAAGACGTGAGTAATTCACTCCGCCGCTGCTCTCTCTATCAACACTGCAGGCTCTCTGATCAGAGCCTGTCCTTATCTGTCCGGCTAGGGAGGTAAAAAGACGAGTCTCCTGACCATCCACACTTATTTATTTTTACATATATAAAGTGCATTTTGATTCTAACCACTCACAATGAGGCTTCTCTCTCCCTCCCTCTCTCTCTCTGGTCCACGCTCTGGTCCACGTGTAGGATGATATCGATTTCCTCGCTGTGACATAAGAATGTGTGTGAAATTTCATTTCGGTCAGAGACACAGTTCTTGATTCAATAACTCTGAGACTCAACGTTTACGTTGCTTTTTGTTTTTTGTGTTTTTTATGCATGGAAATGTTGCTGCACGCCTCGGGAATTTTCACGTGGTCTCCTTAGCAACATCTGGCATAAAGCGCCTCACTTCTTTTCATTTGCATGTTCTCCTCCTCCTCCTCCTCCTCCTCCTCCTCCTCGCTCCTTCCCTCGTATGCCGCTCGGCGTTACAGGCAGACAGTGACCTTGATCCGGACTGATTCATGTGTCAGTCGACTAAAAGCTGAAGCAAATCCCGCGTGTGGCAGGTCACGAACGCAACATATTGCCTGAGTTAAGCTCCTTTTTTTTTTTTTCCAGAAGATGATTAAATTGTGTGCTCCTTTACAATCGCGACCGTTCCCCTGTCTTTTCCTTCCTTTATTTATTTATTTTTACATCAGTGTGGGAAAACACCTGACCGAACCTGAGGTCATTAAATAGAAACCACAGCAAGGGAGGAGAAAAAGCACAAGGGGTGTTTCTATAACCTCTAGAAATGCACAAAACCTAAATATCACAATAAAAAACTGCTGTAAATGTCATAAAACCTCTCAAATATCACTAAAAGACTTTAACCCTCACATCGCTTTAAACAAGATGGCACCATATGGAGCGATACTGAACTCTTTCAGGATCCTAATTACAATATCTAATACTAATACAGCCACGTAAGTGTAAAAAAATTGTAGACATCCTTCTTCCTCAAAGAAAGATCTTAAGGTTTATGTGATGTTTCCTTTCCTAGACTTGTGTGGAATTACAGGTCCTTCAATAGAAACACCTGCAAGTAGCAGTTCCTGCTTAATGTTTTCAATCAAGAATCAAGCCTTGATTTTAATGAGTTTCATAGTCTTGCATACGTAATTTTGCCATAGCTGCCGCTTTTCTGCCCATTTGTTTAGCTGAATTTGTTTGTTTCTTTATCTATTTTCCCCTCCAGATTGATCCACGACTACCTGAGCGTGGCGCCCTTCGCAGACTACCTCGACAGCATGTACTACAACAGGTTCCTCCAGTGGAAGTGGCTGGAAAGGTACTCACTCTCCCTCCTCGGTCCCTTCACCTCACTGCAGTCTCTCTCATGCATGCATCAACATAATGCTTTTACACACACACACACACACACATACATATACAACTCTTTAAAGCTCAGTCAGGCTCAGTTCGAGGGTTGCATTAGACAGAGACGAGTCGACCAGGGTACCAGTAACAACACGCTCGGCGGGTTGCCTCATTCCTTCCTCCCCTCCGTGTCCTCACCTCTTCAGGGGTGACGGGGTGAGGGCGGTGATATCACCGTTACACATTTCAAGAGGGGAGCTTGCACAACTCGGTTTCTGCAGAACTGTTCAAACTGGCTTTGTTGTTGTTTGTTTGTTTGTTGTTTCTCTCGTTTTGCTGCTGTCTGAGAGCGAACGGTAGCACAGTAACACCCAGGAAGAGGTTTTCTTTATTGTAATTACTAACCAGTGTTTTAGTCTTTTTAAAGAAAGGTGGAGGATGTACGGACCTGATTTACATGAAGCACATACAAACCTCCCCACCTGTCAATGAAAACCAGTGATGGCGAGAGGGATCAAAGCTATTTAAACATTAACAGGGAAAAAAAAAACATTTACATTGGGACGAATCGGATTACGGGGCGCAATAAAATACACGGTCGGTCAGAGACACCTTTGTTTGGCAAACAGGAAACGCATCGGCGTGCCAAAATGCACCGCTATCGAGTGTGTAAACCACCGATGCCACCTGGACCGGCTCAGACGACGTGCGTGCGGACACAGAGGCACAAAAAACAGGAAAAAACAAACAAAAAAACACAAAAAAGCAAAGTGGGCAGGACAGAGCGGGTGGCCTCACGTTACCCTGGAACACAGAGCCAAGCAGACGTTACGGTTACCAGCCGAGTAAAGTGTCGCCCCAGGCGCAGCCACTCTCATCAGCGTAGACCTCCATTAGATTAAAGCTCTGTTTTTTCCTTTTTTTTTTGTTTTACGTGGTCAGATTATCCGAGCGTCAGAGGCATTCCTCCGGACGGACAACGCTAACGTCTCCAGCGTTGTTTCATGTCGCCCTCGGCCAGTAGCCGGACTAGCTGCTCCCTCCCTGCGTAGGACCGTCTAACAGCAGGAGGCTCCCATCTGATACCATTCATTACTTAAGCAGCTGATCAATGGCCCAGTGTTGGCCGTGTATAGCGTCTTGTTCTCGTTCTTTGGTGATGCCACTGAGACTAATCCCGGGACTCGTTCAGTCTTCAGCCGACCCTCCGCTCGCTCACTCACTCGCTCACATTGTTTTTGCCCCCTGAGTCCGAGTCACTTGATGTTTGAGCATCAGTCGAGTCCTGGTCCGAAGCTAAACACACGGATGTGTGAAAGCCAGGAAGTCATTCATCACACCACTGGTTCGACTTCTGTCCAAAATCAGCCGTGTGATCAGAAGACAGAGAGCTACCAAACCAAGGTCTGATATTGTAAATAAAACTTAAGGTCCGAATTTAGAGCAAGAGAGACAGGGTGTGTTCAAGTACCATTGGAAATTTGAGAATTAGGCAATAATGGCAGTTTTTAAACTATGGCTCAAGACAAATCAGTGATCTGTATCTTTTCCACCTGATTCCGATTCCTTTGAAAATGACATGATCTGCCCAGATTTCCGATCACATGATCGGATCGGGTCGGGATCCAGGAGCGTTACGCAGCTCGTATGTTCAACAGAACGTGTTCAGGTGCCTTTCCATCATAGCATGTCCACAGTTTGGTAAAACAAAAGTGATATTTCGAATATTTTGATGTGTCATAAAAGGGTTTTTGACCTGTAGCTGTAACTCTACAGTCTATACCCGTAACATCCCATAATTTTCATCCCATGAGGCTTTTTTTTTGAGACATTTTAGAGTTTCCATGACATATCGCAGTATGAAGGTTTTGTGCATCTCCAGGGGTCGTGACCGACAGTCACGCTGACTTTGAGAGGGACTTTCCCCTCCATCCCTAATAGTCCACTAACTTCCTCAGTGCGAGGAGGTCTGGCAGTTCAACTTGCTCGGGGACAAAAAGCGTGGAGGAAGCCGGGGCTAATATTCAACACAGTCGCTGCTGGGAAATAATGCAGGTGATTAAAAAAATAATCAGAAGCATCTGAATAAGTAAACAGTGCAATAAAGAAGAAACACAGAGCAGCAGTGTTTCTTCTGGCTCACTGAGCACATCCGCACTGTCCCGGTCGAACAAAGCTGAACTTTGACCTTTACCCCGATACAGGAAACAGGCTTGGATGCGTCTGGGGTCAGGTCCTACCGCAGCGAATGGGAGCCGGAAGTGGAACACGATCTTTACGTTGAAACCTCTGTATGTAGATACAGGATAGGATAGGATCGATTTTCAGAAGTTGCTCCAGTCATGTTACTGACCTGCTGACACACACATAAACCCAGATCCCAGAGGAGCTGCTTTTCTGAGGAAAAC
This sequence comes from Karalla daura, assembly GCA_029224185.1. Taxonomy (NCBI): domain Eukaryota; kingdom Metazoa; phylum Chordata; class Actinopteri; order Chaetodontiformes; family Leiognathidae; genus Karalla; species Karalla daura. The sequence continues at coordinate 18,628,942 of CM055204.1, read as the reverse complement.
AAACACAAAACACTTCTCTTTCAGAGAATTCCCGAGAAAAAGTGAATAAGGATCTCGATTCCAGGCAGATGAACTGTGGCCCCACTGTTTTCAGGACGAGGTCCGCTTCACAATCGCTCAAGTGTTAATTTAACAGTGACGAGTAAATCTGTCTGGAGGATAATGGCTGTTATGAGTTCGATCAGGTTTGTTTACGGGCAAAGAGAGTTTATCCGGGTCTGCGCCCCATCACTCGGAGTCCTGACGGTTCCCAGGGAACACGTTGAAAAGCCGGGGTTGTTTCCATACGATGGTTAGACTGGAGTTCTCAGAGGATCAGCTGAAACAACCCGCAGGAGATGATGATAATCCACGTGCAGGGATCCTGGTCTGAAGATCGGGCCTGAGTCCAGCAGGTGATGACAGAGACGAAAAGAGAGGAGGAGGAGGAGGAGACGAAGAGAGAGAGAGAGTGAGGGATTAGAGGTGGACACGGACAAGTCTTCTTTGGAGTTTCATCAGAATGAGTCTCGTTTCCTTCTCTTGCCCCCCAGCGGGAGCATGTCAACGTTCCACAAACGAGAAGGTTTTCCTCTTCATCGCTTTCGGTACGTTTTCACAGTCCACAGGCTCACCTGGTTCCCTCCATCGAGGAGGAGAACGTGATGATGCATCAACTTTGGTGGAAAAACTTAAGAGAAATAGCACCGCCATGATTGGAGCCAATATTTTTTCTTTTCTTTTCTTTTTTGTCCTCCAGCGTTTAGAGATGTTGCAAGACGTGTGAGGAAACACAGGAAATGCTGGCAGAGGAGGCTGGGCAGCTCAGACTCACCAGCAGGCAGAATAACTCAAATATTATCCAGAAAGTGGTTTTCTATGTCTTCTATGATGGTGGATGCAGGATGCTGACCTTAACAAGCACCTGGACGAGGTCATTAGCCATCGATATTATCCATTCTTCCTAAATTCTCCCAAAAAACTCATTATGGAAACAACTAAGGTTAAAAAAAACGTTCAAATGTTGCTAAATTTACACTCTCCTGAGGTGGTTTTTCAGACACATCGATAGAAGTTGATCAGAAAAGTGTAAACGGAAAGATCGGACCTGATATGACGCCGTGGCAACGGGTCATGTGACCGGTTTGCTTCAGACAGACCAGACTGAACTTTTTCTAAATCTTATTAGATTATCTAATAAAACAAATGTTTGGGGGTTCATCTTCTCCTCAAAGCTGGACAAGATTTTACAAAAAATTATGGGATTTAGTGGGAATAGAATTAAGGCTGGTTTGCGAAACACCTTGAAACCCACATACTGTCTTAGATGTAATAAGCCACGGGACAAAGAGCTATAGTTACACGCATGTAATCTTCGATTATTACATTTCAGGTCATATTCTAATTTTCATTTTTTTGGAATCCAATAACAAGAAGGTCTCATGCCCGCTGATATAAAACCAATAAAGCACTTGGAGGAGGGCCGAAGCTGCTCGGCCCGTGCAGCCGTCCGGAGGAACCGTGAGACAATCAGATTTCAGTCGAGCAGCGTAGATGATCGGCGTGGCCGAGCAGAGGAGAGTGTGAAATCTCACTTTAGATACATGACAGTGGAACCGACAACACCTACAAGAAGATCTCTGTCCTGGCTTGCCCCTGGTCTCAGGCCAACTGGTGGTTTGCAGCAGATTGTGGTTAATAGTGTGTGTGTGTGGGTGTGTGTGTGTGTGTGTGTGTGTGTGTGTGTGTGTGTGTGTGTGTGTGTGTGTGTGTGTGTGTGTGCCTATTGACACGCCACACCTGTTCATGACAAACACCAGGGCCTTTCCTCAACACCAGGTCGTTATTGTGTGAATACAGCCATGAGCGTTGTGAAGAATAGACACTGGAGCAAAAACAAGACTGTGAACCTCGATTTCCCCTTTTATTTATTTATCTGTTTATTTATTTAGTTTCATTACGCGAGCAGACATAAAGAGTTCCTTTCTTTTAGTTTCTAGTGTTTCGAGAGCCGGATGGGAACCCAGGTGCAACAGGAAAACAGGGACGATAAAAAAAGAAAAAAAAATCTCGAGGATTTCACTGAAAGCTTTTCGTACAGTGTCTGTACACACTGGGACATGGATTGTCCACCTGAGTGGACGGACGTGCCCTGCAGGGTAATTTGGTGAGAAGTGAATGGAGGGCTGAGTGAAGGACCTCTGGGGGCCAGAGCTGGGACATACATACATAGCGTCCGCTTACATCGCTGTTTTGCATCCGGCTGCAGTTTCTTCGAAACCGTCCGAGCCGCAGAGGTTAAAAAAGACGTTCTTGTCCCTCTCTGGATTCCAGTGAATGGTATAAACAAGAGTCGGCTTTATCTTTCATGCTAATTTTGCATAAAAATCAGGACCGGTCATCCAGTCAGCGCTGTGCAGTGGAACTTATGGAAACCAGGCCTGACTTGAATGGCACAACCAGTGCAGTTAACTGGAGCAATGTAATCGATTAACAGACTACTGAACTCAACAAAAACATTGTTTGAGAAGGATTTTTTTTTTCAAGAAATTAAGTCAGAGTTCTCTGATCTCAGCCTCTTAAGTGTGAATATTTCCTGGTTTCTCTTACTCCTCCAGGGCAGAAAACTGAAAGTCTTTGAGGTGAAGATGGGAAGAAAGGGGCTTTTGAAGACAATTTCCACAGTTTATGCTTCATTTTATAAACATGACAACTCATGGATGAATGGAGAAAGTAAATTCACCACAAAAGCAATGATTTATTTTGCTCACAGTTTTACATTAAGAGCTATTTACTTTGAAAACCAAAGGTGTAAAGTCCAGCACAGGTACAAACAATGACTGTGTCAATGTAACATATAACATATAGCACTATATGATTGGGTGAGGAGCTGTATGTGAAAGCAGATATAGATGAATGTGATATGAGTCTTAAATCCAATCATCAGCCCTGTGTCCTCATTGAACCTCCTCTTAAACAACTCTCGTTCAACCAGGAAAATGTTTTTAATCGAGGTGGCCGAGCAGGTGAATGTGGGGCAGCACGCAATAATGGAGAGGGTAAAAAAAACAAGCAGGGGAGACGCCATGAAGGTCTAATTAAGCAGTAAATGACTCATCCTGTTTTAATGAATCTGCGCCCTGGGGTCCATTTAATTTACCTGCCTGAGTGACCAAACCGTCTGAAGGGAGATGGGACGGGAGCGACTCCAGGAGGATCGCCCGGACCGCTGTTGTTATCCGTCCTCCTGGATCCACCTACTCTGACTGAGGACAGGGGACAGCGTCTCTCAGTTCAGTCAACAGAATAGTGGTAGCAGCTCAGGCGACATGTTTGTATGTTGTCATTTTGGTGATTCAATGTCTTTGATTCTCTGTTAAAGACCAGTCTGTAGCATTTATTGACATCTAGTGGTGGGAATGAATCTACCTGTTTGTCTTCAGCTGTCCTCTTAAATTATTCATTTTACATCTAAAAGTGTATCTATTAATATCACCTACTGTAGCAGGTGCACATTAAAGTTTCATCATGATACCAATGATATCACATTTGTATTAAATCACTTAAACATGATTTGGCATTTTTATTCCGGAGCTCAATCAGACATGATTAAATGAAGAAAAATCAATAATTATTTTGATAAAAACACACTATTAAGTGCCACATTCTGTGTATCGACCTTCAAAAGATTTGCAAAAAGTCAGAGAAAATTGAAAGTACAAAACTCTTATTTACAATATACTAATGTAACTCCTGAAAAGAGTTATAAACAAGTTCAGATCACAGCCCAGTGACCAAGCTAGTGCAGTCTAGACTATTATAAGGTTAGTTACCTGAGTGTTTTATCTCCGGCTGATGTTTCTTACACTGAGCCTGACATCCAAGAAGTTCCCACTCTGTCGACTCCTTCCCCAGAGGAGAGAAATCGCCGATCGTGGTGCCGCTCGAGGCGAAGAAAGACAGAATTTCAAAATAAAAGCACGTCTCTTGAATGACTATAACGCGTCAATGTCACTTTTTTTTTGTTTTTTGTGCTCGACAGGCAACCGGTGACGAAAAACACATTTCGACAGTACAGAGTTTTAGGGAAAGGAGGCTTTGGAGAGGTGAGTACGCTTTGTATGTGCACCAATACAACTGGACTGTGCTGTTTACACCTGAATGTGACCGGAGACCAGCAGAAATGTTCATTTCAGTGTGTTTGCCTCCTCTCTTACATCCTGACCTGCTGCCCCGTGTTAACTCATTATTAGATCTGCTACAGTCCCACTGCTCCAACAGATAAATCATCCCAGGATAAACTGGATGTGAAGAAGCAAAGCAAACAAGACCTGTTTTATTCAGAGAGCCGGCTGTCAACATGCGCCCTCCCACCCTGCAGGTGTGTGCGTGTCAGGTACGGGCCACGGGGAAGATGTACGCCTGCAAGAAGCTGGAGAAGAAGAGGATAAAGAAGAGGAAAGGAGAGTCCATGGCGCTCAACGAGAAGCAGATCCTGGAGAAAGTCAACAGCAGATTTGTAGTAAGAGTCACCTCTCACATACTTTTCTCAGTGACTCACGTCGATGGGATTCATCGTCTGCGAACTGCAGCAATTAAAAGACACCACGGAGGGTTTTATTCTGCCTCAGGGTCGGGTGGATTTTCTGCCAGATGACGTTCGTTTCGGCTTTTATTTGATTTGGACTCCGGTCTGATGTGTTGGTCGGGGTTCCCAGGCCCAGAGTTTGCCCTCGGGGTCGACCTCGGCTTCAGAAAAGTCAAACTGAGTCAAACTGAGTGAAACTGTTTAACATGGATGACTTGAGCTGCCAGATGTGAGGCACCTGCTCAGCTCCGGCACTGCTGTGTTTACACCTGGGCGTCTGCAGTGTCATAAGGAAGGATTCAAAAGATGTTAAATCGATTTAACAACCTTTAAAAAGTATCAAAAAGTCCTAATTGTGGTTTTATGAGGTATTAAATTTAGTTTGTGTTTAAGCTCTTTACAAGCAGTTTGAGTGGTGAACAGTACGGTATATTTACAGTGAATAACCGTAAAGTCAGAGTCACTTCTTGTGACCAAAGGTATCGTTGAAGAAGCTTTTCCTTTGGTTCAGTTTATTCAGTAAAGGTTTATTCCCTCCCAGCTGATCTGAGGTCTATTGTATGCTTCATAGGTTAAAATACAAACCACAGTGCAGATGTTAAGGAAGTTAAACGTGTTGTAGATTACTACTTGAAACTGTGATGAGGCATTAAAGTTTTTTTGAAAAGTCTTAGAAAGGTACTGAGGTGAACCTCAGTGAAGATGATTCACAGAATGAAAAGTTGTGAATCTACTGGACTCATAAATGTGAATGTGAACGAGGTTTGTTCTTCTCGGCCTTGTGTTGAATAACTAACAAACCTCCTCTGGGCCTCCAGGTGAGTTTAGCCTACGCCTACGAGACGAAGGACGCCCTGTGCCTTGTGCTGACCCTCATGAACGGCGGCGACCTGAAGTTTCACATCTACCACATGGGCGAGGCCGGCTTCGACGAGAAGAGGGCCGTCTTCTACTCGGCCGAGATCTGCTGCGGGCTGGAGGACCTGCACCGAGAGCGCATCGTCTACAGGTCAGCGGGCCCGCAGTTCGTTTGTCCTCGCTGCCTTTCCCGCGTCCTCTCCTCTCATTGGCTGTCGTCTCTGTCACTCAAACAGGGATCTGAAGCCGGAGAACATCCTGCTGGACGACCATGGTGGGTATTTCCAAGATTCCAATATTTCTCTGTGACACGGAATCTCAAAAACAAGAGGACGTTTGTTATTATTGAACTGCTGGTATGAGCTTAAAATCACCAGTCAGCAGTTCAGCAGTTTTCAGACATGTCCATATAGAAGTTTATGTATAATGGTCAATAGAAATGGGTTAGGGTTAGGGTTAGTGCTCCTCATAACAAACTTTAACTTCCCAAAACCTCATCCAGAAATTTGCCCAGGAATTGTGACGTTTCAAAGTTTGGAAAGGAAACGCGAAACAACTGCTAACAGCTAATACAGCTCCCTTCAAACGACGACGACGACGATGATGACGATGATGATGATGATGATGAATGATGATGATGAATGGTGTTTTGCCGAGGCGGAGACGGTCCCAGACTGAAAGACGTCTCGTTGGCTCAGCGCTTTACAGCCATCACTGAACGCGCGTTGTAAATCAGGGTGGCAGGAAGCGGGAGGAACATGAAATATGAGAGTTAATTCGATAGGAGGACTCATTAGCGGTCGAAATAAAAAACCTAAAAGCCCTTTTACAACGCGGGCTCCGGTCTGCTCCCTCCCCGTCGCTCTGGAGACTTCTGCGCTATCTACGCAGTCGTCATCGGGAGACGAAGTTCGCTCAGGTTGTTATGGGACTGCAGACGTTCACACTCCCTGGTTAAAAGCATCGACCTAATAAAAAATGGAGTTTGTTATCGTTCCCTGCTTTGTAGCTTCACAGTGTGTGGAGGTCTGCTGTGGACAGGTCTGCAGTCCAACACATACACACACACACACACACACACACACACACACACACAACTTTTATTTAACCATGTGAGTCAATAGAGAACCGGTTCTCATTTACAATAACAGCCAGGGGATAACTTTTCACAATTAATTATGTAAATATAAATAGATTTCATTTCAGTATCTATGTCATGTAAAGTATTGTAGCAGTTTCTATTCTTCAGTCTGAGGTTTTCCTCCTAATTCATGCATGTTTAGGTCTATCAGCCCATGTGTAATGGAGATTGGAAGGTGTGCAAAGTACGATGAGGGATTCCCTCCTCTGCGCCACCAGGGGGCGCTCTGACTCCAGCATGAAACCAATAAGCATTCAGGGACTCAAGTTTGAGTCTTTGCCGAGGAGTTTAATTTCACACAGGGCAGAATACTGCGAGACAAATCTGAATAAGTAAATGAGTACAGTTTTAATTTGAAAGTGTTTGTTAGGGTTAGGGTGAAGTGTCCTTCACTGTTTTAACAGTTTGTGTCTGTGTGTGTTTGATCAGGCCACATCAGGATATCAGACCTCGGTTTAGCTGTTCATGTCCCGGATGGACAGACCATCAAAGGACGGGTGGGGACAGTGGGATATATGGGTGAGTGACATCATCGTCTCGCTTCAGCATCGCTGTGCAAAGCTTCTCCTCTCTGCTCAACCTCCTCCTCCTCCTCCTCCTCCTCCTCGTCCTCATCCTCCTCCCTCTCCGCTCCAGCTCCGGAGGTGGTGAAGAACGAGCGCTACACCTTCAGCCCGGACTGGTGGGCGCTGGGCTGCCTGCTGTATGAGATGATCGAGGGCCAGTCGCCCTTCCAGCAGAGGAAGAAGAAGATCAAGAGGGAGGAAGTGGAGCGGCTGGTGAAGGAAGTGGAGGAGGAGTACTCCAGCAAGTTCTCCGAGGACGCCAAGTCCCTTTGCAAAATGGTGGGTGGGCGTTCATGCAGCCACAGCGCCCCCTCCTTCTCTCTCTTACTCTCTCTCTCTCTTCTCTAATACATTTAAAGGAGACCTAGAGTGAAAAAAATACTTTATATTGGTGAAATATCATTGCACTGTATGTGCTCCTTGTTCTTCCTCAAAATCTTGATTCCTCATCTGATTCTGGCTCACACATATAAGGCTGGAGTTCAGGAAAGGAAAGTTGCTGAGCTCTTTTGTCACATGATAATTCATGTAAAAGGAAGGCAAGACGGCCAAACATCTTTCCGGATGAGCATGAAAGGGTGCCAGATCTGAGCAGAATCTGATATACCAAATAACATTCCTCAAAACACAAAACTGAAATTAACTGAAAACTTGTGTTCCATGGCTTTTATTTTTTGTTTGGTTTCTGAAACTTGTTTCCACCCTCAGCTTCTGGCCAAAGATCCCGCTGAGCGACTGGGCTGCCAGGGGGGCGGAGCCTCCGAGGTCAAAGGTCACCCCATCTTCCTCACCATCAACTTTAAGCGGCTGGAGGCGGGAATGCTGCAGACGCCCTTCATCCCTGACGTAAGGCCATTAGATATGATCCCAGACAGAGGGTGGAAGTTTCCTCTAATCCTCATAATGACTGTGCAAACTAGTAGCACGTTTTTATAGCTACTGTTAAAAGTGTTGTACGTGCACGTATGTGTGAGTAAACTCAGTGACAAGGCAGGGATTGGACTAAGGGGATCAACGGGACTAATAAAACCAATTGAAAACAGCGTAATTAATGACATTAATGACAGCTCATGTAGACCTAATTTGATTTCCACTGAGAACTCAAGCAAGCACATTTCATATTTCCCTTAAATAGAGCTGGAAATTCAATCTGTGCGCAGGAAATGGGGGTAATTAATCAGATTAACCAGAATGTCACTCACTTCATCCAGACCTGGCTCGTCTTTTCCTCGAAAAACAGAAAAGTGATTTAGCCTCTAAACAGAAGGTTAACAGGGGTTTTAAAGGGGGGCCTTCTTCGTTTTCTTTGTGCTGAGTCAGTGTGTGTGTGTGTGTGTGTGTGTGTGTGCGTGTGTGCTGCAGCCGCAGGCCATCTACTGCAAAGACGTGCTGGACATTGAGCAGTTCTCCACAGTGAAGGGAGTGGAGCTGGAGCCCAAAGACGAGTCCTTCTACAGCAAAGTGTCCACAGGCAGCGTGTCCATCCCCTGGCAGAACGAGGTGAGGCGCGCACACACACACACACACACATGAACACACCTGAGCATCCGGAGCGCAGGCTGACACGTGTTCGGCTCTCCGACCCCCACAGATGATCGAGACAGAGTGCTTTGCAGAGCTAAACGTTTTCCACCAGGACGGGACGGTTCCTCCAGACCTGGACTGGAGGGGACAGCCGTCCCCTCCGCCCAAACAGGGGCTGCTGCAGAGGCTGTTTGGCCGACAGGTTGGTGGAGCACCTCACCAGAGCCAGTCCTGCCTCTCAAACATTTATGATGTCTGATCCAACGTGCTGCCACGTTCTGATGTGCCACTAAGGTCATGAGACGCAGTGTGAAGATGAGGCTCCAGTTAACAGTAAACAAACCTTTGTACATGATGTTGAGCCATGTTATGTAAGTATTTAACCCAAACATGGTCACCTGCTTAATACTACAATATATCTTTGTACTAAGTTACGTTTCCATTACTATTTTTTCAAAAATGTAACATTTTTAACAAAACACTTGAGCAGGTGTTCCAGTTGGGGGTTATATTACGTATGAGCAGTAATTGTTGTGAAGTCTACTCTAGCGACTATTCTAGTTCTGAAATTCTATCTTATTTGAAGCAAACTGGTCATGTGACCCATGATAAGTGGGCACGTGGCAGTGTAAGACAGTGTGTTTCCATTACATCCATACATCTGAAAAACCACCTCACGAGAGCATAAAAATGTTTTAGCGATAGTTGAGATGTCATTTTTCTCAAAACTTATGTGTTTCCATTACCATTTTTTTATTGCGATGTTCATGTTTTGTGCGTTTCTCAGAATAATGGAAACGTGCCTTTTATTTTGAAAGCCTGAGTGATATTCTGCAGGCGCAGGATTGAATATATGTCCGTATTAAACCAGTTTTTTACACTTTTGGAGCTTTTACATAAATGGGTTTACGAAAGTTATGACTGTTATTACAATATCGGTGACTCCTTGCTCTCTCGCTCCCCCTGCAGGACTGCTGTGGTAACTGCAGCGACAGTGACGAGGAGCCCACCAGGCTGTGACACACACACACACACAAATGCACACACACGTACACACACAGGATCTTATTTGTTTACAGGTTTTGCACATTTGTATTTTTAAGATAGTAATATCTCTAAATGTCAGAATGTATATTTTCAGCATAGCCCTAATGTTTAATGTTATTTAAAAAAAAAAAAGGTGTGAAAATATCGGCTGTATCGGCGCGTTCCGAACAACGTGAACAGATCTTCTTTTTTTTTTCTTTTGTTTGTCTTTTTTTTTTGTACAGGGAAGGCTTTGCTTTCACATTCAGCGACTCACACACACACACACACACACAGACAGACACACACACACACACATACGTCCACGTTACTGATCCGGGAGCTGCCGCCGGTCGGCGGGCAGCAGCTCCTCCAGGAACAATCGCCTGCTGTAAAAAGTGCCTTGCTGGAGGGCACTGTGACAGTGGATACTAAGGGAGGACTGAGCATTCCTCGATCGCTTTGACTTTGTCCCCACCTCGCCCAGGGAATCAAACCAGTGACTCTCAGCTCATGAACTGTGACCACTCGTCTTCGTCTTCTGCCTCCGCCCTCCATTCTGCTGTAAACCAATCTCACACAAAAGCTCTTAGTTCCACTTCAAACGTGTGATTTTATTCCTTTTTTTTTTTTTTCTTTTTTGTAACTTTTGCTTGGATGCTCGGCTGGAGCCTGAACCGCTGATACCTGGAGACCACGAGGCTGTCTACATCTGCGGATATTTTTATATCAATTACGTTGTTTGTTTTTGTTGTTGTTTTTGTTTTCAGTCATGGAGTTTCCTTGAGGACCATCGCCTGGCTCGTGCCAGCCCGTGTCGGTTCGGTGCCAGTGTCGGGACGCGACGGTCCGAGTTGCTTTTGGAGATGAAAAGCAGATGTGCAGTGAAATGTGACAGAAACTCTGAGAGTTAAATGAAGTTGCTCTTATCGACATGCTTGTGCCTTTTCATTGGTTGTTGTTGTTTTGTTTTTGTTTTTTTTGTAGTGTCCTTATTTCAGTTCCACACACACATAAACACGTTGGCTGTATCCGAAATCACTCCCCACCCCTTACACAGTGAACTGTACAGTGATTACGTTACTGTATAGAGGTGTCTGAATGTGTAGCGAATACTACTCAATGTATCCCACAATGCATCATCTCGAGAAGTAGTTGCTATGGCAACATATACCATCCTGTTTTGCAGGTCGGAGTGAAGTGGATGATTAGTGGTTTGTTTTAATTGAAGTAAAAAACAAACCAATAGGTTTGTTTGCTTTAATGTGTTAGAACATGAAAATAATGTTGTAGTGTTTGCAGCGGAGGAGGAAAACAGAAAACATTGTGAATGGACTAAATAAAGTAAAATACCATCAGACAGGTCACATACAGGAATATTCTAGGTCAGCGCCTGAAATACATTTTCAAAAGCTGATTTCAAGTAATGAAAGCCAAAGAGGAACGTGTTCACAGTTGATGTGAATGAAAGTCATTTTTGAATAATGTGGGAAAAGATGCTCAGCATAATATGGATTTATCACAGAAATCTATTTCTTTTCAAACCAGCAGCACTGATACCACGTAGTCCACTCTGTGTGATCCACCACTGTAAGGCCTGGAGGGATGGTTTCGGACTCAGCCGTTGATGTTACTATGGAATAACATTCTGCCTTTATTTGACTTAACTTGTTAATACTCTCCTTGAATGCTTTGTAGACAAATATAAAATGGAGTTTATTACACGAGTGCTTGTTGATTTTCAGAGCTGAATGAATTTGCTCGGATTCAAACCTAAAGATACGTCCAGTCATTGTTCCTACGGGAGGGTTGGAAGCTTTCAGCCGGTTAACGTCTGTTAAAACACGTACGTTTTACTCTTTATGACAGCAAACGTCTCTGGCCTGTGGACGAACCGGTACAGTAAGAGAGGAGCAGCCAGGAATAATCCTCGCTCTTCCCTCCACAAACAGTACGTGAGCGTTACATTTAAATCAATAGCACCAAAAATACCAGAGGAGGAAGAAGGAGAGGAGGAGGAGGAGGAAGGAGGGTGGTGGTGATGAAGAAGAAGAAGAAGAAGGGATCAGCAGAGCAATACTGAGAGCGCAGAGCAAGAATGAGACGGTGTGTTTCGTAATCTGCTCTCTTTTAATTTTTCAGCACAATAAATAAATAAATAAAATCTGGTTATTTATGTGCTGCTCCAATCACCAGTATGTATCTACGGAGCCACTTCAGCTCCTCCTGCTGATTGTCTGAGCAGGAGACACTTAAGAGTAAAGTCCCTGTGAGTACACACACACACACACACACACACACACACAGTCATTAGGACATGGTGAAGTACACCTGCTCTATTGTTCAGTATCCGTCCATTCACAAAAACAAGAGCCTCCTAAAAAGAACAGAAGTGTTTTATTTTCCTTTCAAAATCTGCCACAAGAAGAAAAAGCTAATTAACATTGGGTTGTTTGTTGTTTTTTGTTTTTCTTCCTCCCCCAACTCTCAGGGTTTCTGCAGAGGTCCCAGCCTGTGCTCCATGCTCGTTTTATTTCATGAGTGGATGTCAATGTCAATGCCTGTGTGCAGTTTGCACGTCTCTGACGTCTTCTTCCTGTGTGGTAGAATCAAGGCAAGGAAACTGTACAAAGGTCGGTCTGTCCGTCCAAGGCCTGCACCACATTTCATGTGTGCATTGTAAACGAAACAACCTGAAATAAAAAAAAATCCTCAAAAATCTGCGACACACTCCCTTCTGAGCATTGTGAAAGACATGGAAATCGTCAGGGTTTGACTGAATCTTATATCAGTTTGGGGAGGGGCTGCACGTAAACAGAACTATCGCTTTTATCAGCCACGTAAACAAACCTCTGTAGTATAAAAAAAAAACAATATCAAGGGCCAACAAGACGAGACTAACTGGATCTCAAGTCTGTTGGTTACTGCAGTCACAAGAATATGGCTTCGGGTTTTTAAGCTATTAAAGTGAAATACCTCTGGATTTTATGAACACCTGTCAAGTTATTTCAGTGGACTGAGACGAGGTCTTCCTAGGAGTGGACTTCGCCTTCCAACAACGGGTTTGGATGTTGTGGTGTGTTGTTGTGTTTTGCAGAATCTGGCCTTCAAAATCAACCAAACTGATGTTTCTCAAAGAAAACATTTTAAAGGGTCAGTTCCTGCAGTTCAACAAAACAATAAAACCTTCATTTCAGGCATGACTAACTGTTCCAAATTTAACCAAAACAAGTTCGTAGGAGTAGGAGAGAAATTGGAACTTGTCGAGTCCGAACCCCTTTTTGTATTTACACATGTTTTCGTCAAATATTGTCAAATCAAACACAACTCATATCAATCAAGAGAAATGAATAAATAAAACCATCAGAGACACATCTAACAGGAAGTGTCCAGCTCGATCAAGTATCCCTTTAATATATTGGCCTTCCAAATTGCATGTACTGGCCCTTTAAGAAATCCTGGGGTTGGGATTACCATTCTGTTGTTCTCAAAGGTCACCTACATCTACCAACACATCAAGGTCATTGCCATGTACCTGTATGTCTTACATCTAGATCTGCTTTTAGACTCATTATTTCTTTTTCAGTAAAAAAAAATGAATCCTTTAAGATGTTTACTTCAGCTCTAAGATAAGTCAACTGTGCTTGTGTGTCACTTGTGTAGAAAACAGCATTTTAATGAGCAGACATGGGGTCAAAGTTCAGGTTTCTTTGTTTGAATGAAGGAAAGTTTCATCAAAGTTCACCTCTTGTTATCAATGTTTTATTGCACGGCAAAGTTTTCGGCTTGTAAGTCAAACCACGTAAACGTAAAGTTAAACCAAACCTGTCATCCAGCAAAGATCAAAGATGGTGAAGTTCTTTCCATTCAAGGTGCCTTTTCTTGTTTGAAGGTCCTCCTACAGCCTGCACTCACCTCTCTGTACACAAACAGCTGTGTGTGGTTCACTCTGGATGTGGGTTTGCAGTGAAAAAATTGAGGTAAAGAAATAAAGAATCGTTATATTTGAAAGACTGTGTCCCAGGCTCCGGTCCATGACCTCTGAACTCTGGAGGTGCTTACAAACATAGAGAATAAAGGGGAATTTGGTGGATTCAGAAATCCCCCATGGTCATTTAAAAAAGAACAATCATATTATGTGGGTTGCGATACCAATATTCCCACAATTTAATAAACACTGGTGGACCTTCTCCAGATTATGGTAATTAACCATAAAACCATGAGGTAATGTGAGGAATTTGTGGGCCAGTCCCCACATTAAAGTGACAGCACAGAAGAGATTTAATGGACTTTTTTGCTTTTGCTTTCTGTCACTGTGTTCCCAGACAGCAGCTAATCATCCTGTGGGTACTGTATTGCTATCAATAAAACTGTTTTCTTTGACTATTAATTTTTAATTTGATTTGTCTTTTTCAAGACAAAGGGACACGATACAAACCTATGATCCAGTTCTGATTCTGTGTCAGCTGAAAACAAAACAAAAACAAAACTTCTGGTGCGCTAAAGAGGGAATGAAGACTTTTTTGTTTATTCTGACAAAATAGGTATTTTCATTGTCATTTCATTATTACTGTTTTATTATTATGTGATCACATGTGACTTTGGTCAATGACATCCATTTCCGGCAACTTGGGAATTTTCCCTGTTTTCTACTCATTGATGTAATTTAAGTTAGTTTCATTGGATTAGATTAAATTAACTCCTTGGTTTAAACATTAACTTCTTTGTACAGCATAAGAAAATCTGATATTGAATGCGAGCAGAGTGAGACAGCTGTTCTCTGTGGCCTCCCATCTTGACTCAGCTTTCTGGTTTTGTGACTCTGAGTCACTGTCATTGTTTCCTTCTCTTCCATCACAGATGGCTGTTTCATCCTCAGGGCCACGTGCTCAGATTGTCCATATGGTAGACAAGAAAACAGCAGACATATTCGAATCACACCCACGTTTCTGGTTTTGGTCTGTAACCAGGCCCCATTGTAAGGATTTGTGAAACCGTAATGATGGAGCCGGGTGTTTCCGAAAGCACGATAACAAACAAAACAACAGCGATGTCTGCAACAACAATACTTTCAGTCTTTTAAAAGCAAACAGTACGTTTTCCTCATCATTACATGAAATGTGCCATTTGCAGAACAAGCAGAGAGCAAAGATAATGATCTCGGATGTGGCACATTTAGTGCTGAGGAGCAGCATCACTTGTCATGTCACGCTGAACTTGTGAAAAACGTTTCTTTTTTTCCTTTTTTTTAACACTGTCGTACTGTGTATTTGTTCTCAACACAGTTCAAAGAATCATAGTTTTCAGCTCTGAATGTCTCCGGGTTGTTTTGTTTCTACTCTCTCCTGTTCAAAGACCTTCCATTAATCCTTAAAGCCTCACACTGAGGGAACGGCCTCTCTCGGTAAATACCGTTTTTGCTCATGTTCAGTCCGAATTAAAAGGGTGAATTGAATTCTACCACTTTTTTATGATGTCCTTTTCTTACATATTTCAACACAGAACTGTAATGAATTGTAGCCGTATGCTTGAACCTTTTTCTAGTACATGTTTTCTTGCTTCAAGCTTCAGTGTGTTTTCATTGCCTCATTGGAATATTTATAGTTGGTACACTGTAAGTCTGTACCTAGCCACACAGTGACTCAAGAACTTTTTAGCAACAAATGTAAAATCAGCATAAAGTTCAGAATCTAGTAACTATGTATCACAGCAGAATAATACAAACAATAAACAATATCAAACAAACATCCAAACAATATCCATGTGACACCATCGTGTACAAGGCAGCCAAGATAATAAATGGACGGATAAGTCTGTAGAGGTGTTCCACCAAATCAGTGAAACAAAAGATGCTAAAATATTCCATTGAGCTGTGGAGGAACTGCAGTTTCGTAATAATTATCTGCAGCTTTGTCACTATGAATGTGTTATTCATTGACATCCTTGGCACATTATTATGATGAAATTCACAGTTCAACTTTAAGTAAATACGTGGCATTATTTCATTCACATATTCAGTGCCCTGCCTCAGACACACAGTGAAAGGGGTTCACGCTGTGCAGTCCTCCAAGCTGAAGGACTATGAACCCAAACAAAATAGCACTTTAAAAACAGCAGAGTAGGTAGTTGAGAAATATTGGCCCGGAATGCAGTGTTGATTGGTGGTTACATCAGCTGTATTGTAACCTGTGTCCTCTGCTGATGAATAATTTTTCAGGCAGCCTTCAATTTAAGCTGTCATTGGTACAAACACATTCGCGCTGCGGGGGCGGACACATGGTTTTACCGGAGCTCTGACAAAAACACGTCTTTTTAACCAAACATCCTATTTATTTAGCCTCTCAGGAGGTTCAAGATGCTGTTGGTTGGTTTCGACATTTGACATTTGACAGGACTTGCCCCTGTTCTCTGAAGCTTGGGTCCCCACTAACTTCCACAGCTCCACCACTGAAAAGAGTAAATAGGTAAAGAAAAACAACTGCTGAATAAGTTTAACTACATATTCAATGTTGTTGACATAGATAGATAGATAGATAGATAGATAGATAGATAGATAGATAGATAGATAGATAGATAGATAGATAGATAGATAGATAGATAGATAGATAGATAGATAGATAGATAGATAGATAGATAGATAGATAGATAGAAAGATAGATAGATTCCCGCAGGAAACGTTAGAACCGCTGCAGTACATACGCCTGACCAGTGGATGGCGATGTGATAAGATGATGCGCATGCGCAGAGACGCTACCCGTCACCGTGGAGACGGAAATGAAATCGTTGGAATCGTTACTAGTACAGAAAGACTTTTAAGACAAATTACAAAAATAAAAATAAAACCTAACATTTGAACTTTGAAGATAAATGAAAGTTGTTGAGTGCACACATTTGCAAGATATACAACCAGCAGCAGTGGTGTGGAAGTCACTGAACAAGTTGATTTGGATATTTTAACCAGGTAACAGAGGATCAGTTTGTTCGGTCTTGCATGTGTGAGCACTACTCCACTATAATAGAGTCGAGCTGCTCTCCGGTCGCTCCACCCAGCAACATATTCCTCCATTTGAACTTGTGTGATTCAGACAGCAGTGAGGAGCCATTTCTTGATTCTGCTCAATCATAAAAATAGGCACAAACACGTATCACTGTGAGCACTTTCTCTCAGCTTGAGCTGATTTCCCACTCTGAGGTGCTGGATAAGTCCAGGTGTCAAAAATAGACAACAATACAAGGCAGCGGCTGCTTCACACCTGTGATTTTGCCTGTTTGACGTCCAACCTGCATCACAAAAATGCACCAACCAAACAGTACATTGAGTTCAAGACATAAACATCTTGTCCCTTGAAGATAATGACTGTGGATCGTTTAAAAGTTGTGGCGCTGGATTTCTCGTCAGGACAAGGAGTCCTGGCGGGTTCCTGCTCAGTGTGACACCAGGTGAATGAAATTAACTATAAGGAGATGATGGGACAGAGAACCAGCAGGCCACATTCACATCATCTTCGCACAAGGATCCTTAGTTTTAGAAGGAAGATGAAGACTGAATTTGCTGAAATGTCAGTTCTCACTGGAGGTCTTTCCATCCTGCTGCTGTCAGACCCTACAATCAACACTGTTCTCTCTATTTCATGTTTATTTATTTCTTTTACTATATTATACTCTCACTCATCCTGTGTAATCAATGCTGTTGTAACAATAAAATTCCTCCATTACGGGACAATTAAAGGTCTTATTATTGTTATTCTTATCTTAAGCATCTTTGGTTTCAGTTTGCATGACGACGTGAAATGGACTTGGGCCTGGAATTGCAAACTTTTTATTTATCCTGGATCTCAGGTGATTGCTTGTCGAGGGCCTCAAAAATTTCCACCAGCTGCTTTTTAGTTTCAGTGGATGGAAATAGTTAGGTAGAAAAAAGAAGCCAGATATGAAATGGTAATCAGAGGAGAAATTAGCGAGAGTGTGTAAACATCTTCTCATCCATCCTCTGTCTCCTCTCTGCGTTACCACGGCAACTCGTAGTCAGGAAGGGTTTAAATGAGACGAAGACACGCCGACACACATGTGCTCTCACCCACACAAACACACAGCAGCTCACGCTCACTTGTAGTGATTATTGATTCTGCGATGGACCCCTGCTGCGCTGTTGTTGTTGGGTTTTTTTTCGAGGAGCCAATCATCAGCGCAGACAGGTGAGGAGGCAGGTGATTTCATGATTACAGCCACTTTGTCGCTGAAGTGTGGCTGCAGAAGATGAAGAGGAGGCTGAAGGGGCTCATCATCCTCGCCACAATCAGACTCTGTGAGCCCGGGTGCGTGTCTCAATCCTCCAGCAGTCGTGACATCGAAATACACCTTCAATCTATTCCCTCTGAACGTGTTCAATGGTAAAATACAGGTTTATAAGAAAGCTGCTGATATTATTCTAATAAATACTTATTACAGAGAAAAACAAACATAAAAAGTAATTCACTTTTCAGGTATGTTGATTGCATATTTCTATTTTGTTATTTTTATAGTTCATGTAAAATATCGTACAACTGATATATCATTTTGAGTTTGGCTGGTTAGAGTGAGACAATATGTAGAAAAAAGTCACATTAACATAAATTACAATTTTGCTTTCATATACTAAATTACCATATCTCACGACTTTGTTATGTTTTTGAGAAGTGCTAAAGAGGCAAAATTTCTATAGGATTACGCAAATATAATTACATCCTATCGTCACAAATCAAAATGATATCCACCTGTTTGTAATGATGCAACCTGAGGATTTATGACTTAATAGTCGGGATTTATATGCTTGGTTCTGTAATTCTGTAATTGAATGAATATGAGGCTATAAAACCTGCTGAGGAGACAGAGGAGGGACTGGGCTGCACAAAGGCCTCCACTGTGTACAGTGTGTGTAGAGTGTGCGTTAGTGAGCTGCGCTGTGTCACTCCTCGACCAGACGTCATTCAGTCACACTTTCTCTCGCCCACACTCACGCGTCGTGTGTCACATCATGCCGAACGTGCTCACGGTCCATCCCAGAGCTGTGACGTCAGGTCACACCCACTCACATCTTTGGGGCCTCCTCTCATCTCATTGTCCTCTCGCTCTCTTTCCGTTACGCCGTCTCTTCCTCTGGGTCAGATCCTACGCTCGTCTCCAACTCTGGCGGGTCATCACTGCATTGTTCGGTCCATTTTTTCCCTCCCGTTTCTCTGAGTCACTCTGAGACACTTGAGCAACTCACGTCCAGAATTCATGATTCCCAGATGATGAATCCTCACGTCTTTAGTGACAAAAGGTTCTCAGTTTTTCATTTTGGCGCCATACTGAAGTTGGCATTTGTGCTCTTCAGTTAAATGTCAAGACATGAAAGACTACATTAGAGCTGGAAACTTCCATGTTGTGTAGAGTGTGAATTCTGCTGACAAACTAATTAAATTAATAAACAGGTAAGTAGACACATGCATACCTATGTATATCCATCAATCTCTCTCTCGTCGCTTACCCATTTTGTACCCAAACTCGCACATAGAGTGAAAGCCAGTCCACCATAAAAGACATACTTTAAGGGGTACTATTCACCCGTCCACTTTATAACCTACATACATCCATAAAATATGTAAATATGTAGGAAGAGCACTTTCTCTGTGGTGTTTGCATGTTATCTACCTGTGTCTGAATAATTAGACCAACTCTAAATGTCCCCCAGGTGTGAATGTAGAGTTATTGGTGTGTCTGTGTGTATGTACATGCTGTAAGTGCTGTGATGGAGAAGTAGAAGAATAAGACACCATTGTTTGTCCCACAACAAGGTAGAATCCCATGACACTGATAGGCTTAAAGGAAAGGAATGAATGGTGAAATGAGATTCAGGTATTCAGGTATCCCAGTGGTCAAACAATGGGGGTTGATGGGAAAATAGTTCCTGCAGGACAGCTGAGAGTGACTGGATCTGACATGACAGGACAGTTACTTTGTGTGGCTGATATACAAATAATAGTAGTGAGGAGGTCTGATAAAGTATTTCTACAAGTCACAGATGTCAAACTCAGTGGTGCAAGACAAGTAGTCAAGGACAAGGATCAACAGAGGACTATGACTGTCTGTGGAAACTTTTAGATGAACTAGTATAATTGCTGTTGAGATATTACATCTGGACCAAAGGGCCAGAAAGACTGATGAAATGTTTCTCAAAAAATCACAACAAAATGAAAAAAAACAATCTTCCACAAGCGGTGCAAAGCCTTGCTCTCCACCACAAACACAATGGAGCGAGTCAAACAGTTTGTAATTCGATTCCTGCCGTTTCATCCCGTCAGATACAAACCACAGCTGACACACGCTCAGCGTGGGAGGACTCTAACAGTGGCCACCACGTCAGCTGTAAACCACACCAGAGGAGTTCCCACCCAGAAGCATCTCTCCACCTGCTGGGAGCCTCAAAAAGCTCAGTAACAACTCCATTTTTAGATCCTCCAACAGTCCGCAAACGAAGTGTTACTACAACGTCTTTGGTCTCGCGTGGTGGTTGTGTTTGTCTGAAGATTTGTAACTCAAGAGTCCAAAAGACTCTGCCTTATTAAAACTACAAGAAAAGATGGGAAAAACAGAAAAAAACATGAAAATGTCTGTGTCTGAGGCTGATGTTAGAATAGAACACCAAACACTCTTAGTGCTAGTCATTGTGTTACAGCAGAGACATTGGAAAATGGAGGTGAATAAATAAAAAAGGCTGCTCAAGGTGGGAGATCCATCTCTGACGTAATGGAGCTATTTTAAGGCCCGTGCTACTGCGATGAATGGGGCAGTAAATGAATGGAGGTGGACTGAAGCTGTCTGAAGGGCAGGGACGGAAAAAACAAACTCCATGTGTGCGTGTGCTGTGATGTTTTATGGCGAAATGGCATTTTTAGCATTTGGGTTTGGATGAGGTTGAGATAATGGGTAGATGATGGCAAAGGTAAGGCAGGATCCCAACAAATCCACCCCAGTAAATACTCCGAGACTCTGAGGATGGATAAAAGTGGTCATACTGTAAAGGAGCAAAATATCATCCATTTCATGTTGTGTGATGTTGAATTTCTAGAAATCAAGGCCTCTCCTGACTTCACTACAAATAAAATACCCATGGCAAGTATGTTTGTGTGTGTGTCTTTTGAGGGAGATATTTGTTTAATAAATACACTCCCCTGGTACCAGCACTTAATGACCCGCCGCCCCCGGCAGCCGCAGCAGTGCCTCATGGGAACTCGGGGATGCTGCGATCACACGGCAGGAAAACGTGACTCATTATTTTGACAGGCTGCATTAATGAAAGTATCTGCAGGGGAACATTTCATCACTCTCAAATACACTATGAGGAAACTTTTGCTAATTGACAAAAAGTGTCAGGAGAACATTTTTCCAACACTGCACATTCATAGAAGCAAGTCTGGCACGTTTTACTCCAAACTGAACTCAGGCATAGGAACTTCCAGAACTGTAAAGAGCCTTTTAAAATGCTTTGATGAGCTTTGATATGCCCACGGACCAAAAGCCTGAATCGAGGTTTTGTGTTTGAGTGTTTAAAAACGAAGTTGAGGGCGAGTCGTGTCCTCTGAAATGCTTCTGTTTCCCAGGAGTCCTGCATTCGAGCCACTTAATGGCTCGATGCTGAGCAGCCCGGTTTCCCTGCTGTGGGCAGGAAACAGGAAAAGAGACTTGGAAAAACAAGCAATCAGCACGAAGGCTTCTCATCAGCGTGGCATCTAAAATGTCAATGTTCAAGACCCGGGATTGAGTCTATTTCTGGATGACTTATGCATCTAGAGGCCAGAGTCACTCCAAGTTGGGTCTATTTTTTATCCATTGAGTCAAGAGGTGAAACTAAAAAGGGTGGGGGTACTGCACCCCAGCTTTTATGGGTGCAATCCTTTGAAAAATGGCAATACTGAAGTGGCTGCTGTTATTGCACACGACAGGTGTCGTGTCTTGTGTTGAAGTGTCTCCTCTGCATTGATGGTACTTAAAACCAGCCCCCCCCCCCCCCCCCCCCCCCCCCCCCCCCCCCGCCAGCATCTCAGATTAAACGGGTCTGAAGGACCAGAGCCACTCTTCAGGGTTAAAAATAAGACATCTTAAGTGGAGTGTGTGAAACACATTGTAGTTTCTGTAAAAGGAGCGTTAAAGGTGAACAGCCCTGCGCTGATGGGACCGCATAGGCTTGAGCAGAGCCCTCAGTTTTTAACATTCATAGAATCGTTCAAGTGTCCGTTTGCCACACAGAACGCAACACATTCCCACTCTACTGAAGGCTAATAATAATAACAATGACAATGACAGCACTGTGGACAAGCTTTTAATTTGCAGGTATCGAGCTGTTCCCTGCAACAGAACCAGCGGCGAGCGCGGCTCCCTTTATGTAAAAAAGCTTTTGTTGGTCCCTCGCTTCCCACAGCGAGCTGTTGTCATAGCGATGCGACGGTCTCCGGCTCGACGCTGTGCTGCTTTATCGCTGTCGTGCTGCAGGAGGACGCCACTTACAAATCGTCTCGTTTTCATCAAACTCCCGAGCTCTCCTGCGGGAGAGCAGTTAAGAACCAGACACGCAAAGCGCTCAAGCCACGAGGGCATACACACTTGTTTTATGTAATACTTCGCATCTCAGAGTGTCTACAGTCTCGTCTTAAAGTCACTGCTTAAAGGTGACATAAGATGTATGGCAGGTCCAAAAAAAACCACCGTCACGTTCTGGTTCACGTAGTACGTCAGATACTGAGGTGGCATCTATAATCGGGTGAATCTGAACGTTCAACACGAAACGTGACGTTAATTGCAAGTGTGACAAACCATGACCGCCCCCCTCGCCTCTAAAATCATTTGCAGTTTGCGTACATACACCTCCGCTTATAGGTACGCAAGTCTGTGAAGGGGCATGACGGGGAGGCGGCAGCTTGGTGATGATCTAAGAAATTCCTCCAAGTCTTCGATGATTCCTCCTCTGATTCGAGCTCAAACATCGCTCCAGTCATCACACAGATCGGGAGAATGCTGCATTATTTAGCGAGGAAAATGAAATCACGCAATCATTCAGTGGCAGACGAGATCAAATTAACACGAAGCTTACGTGTGGTTGCCAGATAGGTATGAAAGATGAGCCGTAATATTCCCATCCAGAAAAACAAGATTTTAAAAGGACTTTTAGATTAGTATCTGATTGGTTTCATCACATATGCATGTGATGAAACCAATACTCCATAGCTTCTACAATATGTTAGCATCAAATGATAATCATAAATGCTCCTTTCAGCCCTTTATGAAACACCAACATATTTGTCTACCCTGGAACAAAAATGAATTCAATATAAGATTTGCTTGCTGAAACTAGATTACGGGATTAAGGGGCATCTATTTGTCAGTAATAAAGAGCTGATAGAACTTCTTGAAAGTTTCTCCACGATGGAGTAGCAACACAACACAACGTCTGCAGGTCAGTGGACATGCAGCTGACTCTGCTGTGCCTCCAGATGCCGGATGCTCGCTAATTTGAATTCAGTCTGTTTGACAGTCAAATCAGATGCAGGCGGATTGAGCTGGGGCCTGAGCTCCCTGATGGCGGTTAAGGAAAACAGCATCTCTGTCATGACTGCTGCAGAGTCACGCTACCTGAGATCAGCCTTAAGATGAATGCGACACTTTATTTGTAAATGCGAGACGAAACGCTGGATTATAGCCTGGAGAACTGCTGTTTTTTACGATGTGATTGCTTGTCCCTGGAGGATTCCTGGCTCACGTGTATGTAAGGTTTCATATATTTACATGAATGAACCTGGTCTGTTAAAGGCTTGTGTGTGTGTGTGTGTGTGTGTGTGTGTGGTGCCATTTCTCTAATAAGATTATGAATATTTAATATCCGTGAGGCGCAGGTGTTGTAAACCGTTGGTCATCTGATATCAAACTCGCCGGTTTGTAACTTGAGGTCACTGATTAAAAGCTGCTTCTGCTCTTTGCTTCGGAGAAAATTTTCAATAATTCACTACAGTGATTCATTTAAAGGGGCAGTCTGTAGTATTACAGCGCTTGTCCATTATCTTAGGTCACTCATGCGAGGCATCTTAAAGTGTGTACGTAGCACTCATTGGTCCGGGCTCACTTTCCCACAGCGTGGTTTCACGTACCACTGTGAATGTGGCTTAGCTTAGCCTCCAACGCTGTATCCAGCTCTAATTATACATCCACGCTCCATCACGCTCTCATTCTCTACGTCGACTCAGGGGTTATTGTGCACCTCTGACTCCAGGTGAATTGTAATAACTGTGATTATAGCCAGGTAATAGAGCTAAAGGAAAGGGCAGCAGAGCTACATTGCCAGTGGTGCATTAGTTGGGGGTTGAGTTTGGGTGTTTGTTCATCACATAAACAGATCTTCTCTTAAAAAAAGACGTGAAAAAAACATGTCTGAGTGCTCCTTCATGCTCAGACATCCCCTCTCTCTCTCTCCTGGAGTGCTTTTAATTTTATTGACCAGCCTGACAGCGGGTCGTGATCAGATGGTCAGACTGAGGCCCAGCAGGACTCCCTGTGCCTGTCTTTGCTTCTAATTGTGCTGGAGAGAAATTAAAAAATAGGAGCTGAGGCTTTAGATGAGTGGCCATGCTACTGCTGCTGTTCCCCTTATAAGGACCATTACTAGATTAAATTATACTGAAAGATAACATTATACTAAATCAAGGCTGTGTGCATGTTACTGGTCACTTTGTTGCCTAGCTATAGCGCAATGTTGTATTTAATTGGTCAATTTTCTGTTTGTTTTGTTATTTTTATTCAGTGTCGCTTTTGCTTCTTTATGGACCATGTGTTCCACTCTGTGGAAATCAGTGAGATGATGATCTTGTAAACAAAGAAGTTTTCTGTGGTCTGAAAACTGACCCATTACCTATAAGATAAGAGACATAACAGCATTTCACATGAATAAACAATAGTACTCCTCCTTGTTCATAGAAATTAATGAACCAGGATTAGGGAGCAGAGGAAACAGAACTGCACAACATAGTTAAGGACTCCTCTATGTTTTATTTTGGTAGTCCAAATCTCCAAACCTGATGTATGAAGTACCAAGGACCTAAAGGAACCAGAAGAATAAAAAGGAGCCATATCACCTAAAAGGACTCGGGAATCAAAGGAGTTGGAACCTGAAGGGCCCAAGTGACCCAAAAGACCTGTCAGACCCAGAGGAAACAGATGATTCAAAGGAGCCATAAAACACGAGGGAACTAGAAGAATCATGGGAGCCACGGGAACCAAGAGGAACCAGAAGACCCAAAGGGGCCAAAATACTCAGCATCAAGAACCAAAGAAGCTGGAGCATCCAGGAGGAGCCAGAGCCCTGGCCCACTGAGCCGTAGTGGCCTCCTTTATGGAAATTAAATTATGTTCACCTACCAAAGACCTAAAGGAACCAGAAGACCCCAGAGAACCAGCACAATGAAAGGAGCCAAAAGAGCCAAAAGAGCCTCTGGAATGAAAGGAACTGGAGGATCCAATCGGGGCCAGAGGAACTGAGGAGGCCAGAAGATCCAAAGAAACCAGCAGAATCAAAAGAGGGAGAGAGAAAATGCCAGAGGACCAAGAGGAGCAATTAGACCCAAAGGATCTAGAAGAGCCACATAGGACATAAATATTACCAGAGGTGCTAGCTTACGCTTTTGGGCTAAAGTTAATGATACTAGCATTGTAGAGCTGCAATGACTAACTGATTCGTATAAAGGCCAATTTATGCTATGCGTATGTAGGATCCTGTATATAGCATGAACACTCCCATACGTACTTTGTGTAGGCGTGATAGTTACACAGTTTATCCAGTGGGATGCAGCGCTGAGTTCTGGGTTCAGTCAGGATGGTTTTCACTACGGCCAACAAATACATCGTGACTTGTTTCTGTTCTTGTTTTTCTTCTTCTTCTTTCTTTCTTTTTAACAGCGCCCCCTACCATTGTCAACAACATCTTGATGCATATTGACGCATCTGTGACCAAATTACACATAAAATGCATACAAACAAATGAAACTGCACAAAGCCAGGCGAAAGTTGCTTCATGTGTAGACAACCCCGTCCAACCCTCTCCCTCCTTCCCTCCCTCAAAAAAAACACCAGATAGACAAATTGGACTGGTACAGTGATAAGATGGGAAAGGAGGGACTGGATGGAAGAGGGGGAGGCAGGGAGGCAGGGAGGGAGGGAGGGTAGGGGGAGGAGCCTGCGAGTCAAGGTGAACTGAAGAGGCTCTGGTTTCCTGCGCCTCAAAGCGACACGCTGCTCGGAGCAGCAACGCTCTCCCTCCCTCTCTCTCTCTCCCTCCCTCTCTCTCTCCCTCCCTCTCTCTATCTCTCTCACTCCCCCTCTCTCCCTCTCTCACTCCCTCCCTCTCCTCTATCTCTCAGACGCACACAGAGACACATGCGTGCAGAGGGAGACGGACGCAGGGAAGTGTTTTATTTATTTATTTTTTTAAACCCACGTTTATTTGTCTTCTTTTCTCTAACAAAGATGTGACATTTTGGACATTTTTGGACGTAAAAGTTAAGGATGGAGATGAGTGCGTCATCTCGCAGAAGACGCCTGAGGAAGCAGGAGGTGAGTGTTTCCATCAACATCCTCACGTTCAAACAGGGACCTGTGGTGTCTGTGGATCTGTGTGTATGGAGATATGTGATGCATTCATCTTCATCTCTCGCTGTTTTCCTCATGATTCATTATTTGTTTTTGTTTTTTTTTATTATAGAAATAAACCTCCCTCCTCCTGTTTGTTCTCATGGAGGAAATTAAGAGACATTGAATTTCAGTCATAAAACACAAAACCAGCAGTGTACTGTATATATGCTGTTGCATAATGGAGGGATGGATCTGTGATTTGTATAATTGTATAACAGACATGGTTCAGTCTACCTCAAACACACCGAGTCTTGTTTATTTTTTTTGGCTTGGTTGGCAGCATGTGAGCATCTAATCCTCTGTAGTGGAGCCACAAACACCCAGGGGTCCCTGAGGAAGACCACATGTTTACTAGTTTGACACACTTGTACTTTTGTCTGTTGACAGTTTCTACTCCCTGTTTCTACTCAGCCACAGCTCAAAATATGATATTTATATGCAATTATATATGACTAATACGCCTAGCTAGATATCAGGCATCATCTTGAGTATTCAGTAGCGGTAGAAACTGAATAATGTTCCACAATAAAATAGTGGAAGGTATCGTTCAACACAGTTGATTACAGTGAGATTTCTTACATATATGTTTACTTTGGAAACATTATAATAAGGGCTTTTAGCTTGATATTTTTAGGTTGTTTTCACTCATCTAAAGGATCTCTGGGATGCTTAGTGCCGGTCATACTGACTGTAAATCAAATGGCTATTTTTAAATAAATGTGACAGGATATTGTAAATAGAGAGAGATAAGAGGAAGACATGATAACTCGCCAACAGGCTCTCGACCGCCATCGTCACCCTGGGAGTTGGAAGTCGCAGGAGCTGGACTCGTGAGAAACACTTGAGAGCGTTTCTTGTCTCATCCAAGAGCCTTCTTCAGTTCTAACTGCCTGGTGGGGAAGCCCATGATTTAATGAACGTGTAGTTGTTAGCATAACTAATGGGAGTACATTAGCACAGTTTATGCTCTCAGGCCCTGATTATCCCCCAAAACAGAGTGCAGTTAAGAAAAACTACACATGACTGCAACAGAACTACAAATGACACACACACCTGTTGAAAGAAGGCCACTTTCCTTCACCTTTAATGCAGAGCAACACAATTATCTGCAAGCATTACCAACAAGGTGTTAATTGGCGTAGTGCTATTTCTCACCACCAGGGGGAGCAAAGTGAGGTCAAATGTATAGAAAAGAATAAAGTCTAAATATTTAATATGTCACGTCACTGATAAGTGGAGTGTTGAACTGTCAGACTTAGTTCAGTTGAGGTTAAAATAGTTCATTTGTTGGTATATTTTACTGTAACAAAATGGACCTATTTGTAAAGCACTTATAAAATAATGAAAATCACAAAATGGTAAATGTGGTTGAACCAGGAATAAAATTTTCCAAAAAAATGTTTGGAATAATATATAAATTAGATTAAGATGATGATCTGACATATTGCAGACAGAAAATAATAATAATAATAATTATAACAATAATAAGATAAAATCTCTGGGAAATCCTACTTTGTTCATTTGTTAAAACCTGGAAGAAACGTCTTTTGTAAAACATGCAGGTCATATAGTTTCAAAAGAGACCAAGGACAGGAGAGGTCAAGAGCTCATTTCCTGGAAAAGTGAAAGATCTCCATCTGACAGCCACGTCTGGCAGCTCGGCCGATGGCGCGCTTTTCCTTTGCTTTGTGCTCTGAGTGAAACGTGACGACAGACGTCCTGCTCTCTGAAAGCTCAGAGGAGATGAGGTGGCCTGCTGTGACCTGGAGAGTGTCCTTGAAGGGAAAACACTGAGTCCTCACATGATCAGAAGGCTGCAAGAAGAGAGCAAACCCACCCAGGGCGGGATTCGTGCTCCTGAGGAGGAAACTGTGCTTTAAGGCTCTGATTCCTCACTCTACATATGTGTCCAGGACTCCAAAAGCTAGATCTGCTTCCACACTTTGACATTTCAAAAACAGCAGTTTTTTCATGTTTCACCTTAGGAGTTGACAGGACAGCCCTTAATCACAGGCCAGGAAATGAGAAAGTGAGCGTTGATTAAATAGAAAATTAGTTAAAACTTACGCTGCTTTTCGGAGCAGTGGGACCTTTGGCAATTAGTGTCTCAACCTGCTGGATTTCTGGATTTCCTCAGTCTTGGAAAATCAAAAAATTTTCAGTCTCCTTAGTGTTTTAACTGTGTCTGCTTCTCACTGTAACATTACAGGTGGGGACTTAAAATAATATAAAAAAAAAAAGGAAAATAGAAAAAAGGCGTTGCCATGGCTACCAAATGGATGAGGACACGCGGTGCTCGCTCAGATTACTCAGATAGTGGCTCATTTTATTTTTTTTGCCATGTCAGCTTTTAATCGCATATGAACCATCACTGTCCACAGATGATTGAGATCCAGCTGCTGGTTTCAAGGTCTGCTAGATGGTCCAATACGATCTCAGAGGGCCAAAAAAAAACAAATCCAGTCAGATACAGAATAAATGTATATTAATAACTGGCTCTGCAGACTGTGTGACGGACTGGCTTAATCATTGACTCCCTGTGTGTGTAAACAGAGCATAGAAGAGGGGAAAATGATTGAGCATTGTATTTTATGACTACTTAAGCATTACTTAAGCTTTAACTTTCAGTTTATTTCATTAATCACTACCTCTTAAGTTATGATGATAAATGTGATGACAAAATCGTGCCAATAATTAGCCTGAAACAGTGAATATAATGAATTGTGTTTAGTGTGCTCTAGGCATTATAATAATTCCAACATGTGAAGTTAAACCAAAAAAAAATGTCTCCATATTTAGAAGAAAGCCGCACACGGCCAAATCTATCCGAACCTAACAAAGGTGTAGGCGTGTTTTCATCTTTCCAGGGTACAGTTTGCTCATGAGAAGTGGACGTTTTTACACGTTTCTGAGGTTGAAATTTGTGCTGATATATAAATTTGGTATCAATACATTACAATATCTGTGTTTTCCATCTTTGACCTAGCAGTCCTCTCATCTCTCAACAGTTCTTCAGAGTCCTGGAAAATCACAGATTAGAGTTATCTCAGACTCTGACCCACATGGAAGAGATAAGCTGAGCACAACAGAGGTGTATAAATAGCGTGTATGTACTGTACATGCGTGCTGTTGTACAAACAGCGTGTGGGAGCCGGGGTTGAGGTCCGAGCATCGTCGAGCGGCGCTCCGATGATGACTGCACAGGAAGCGTGGGGAGTAAACAAACCCGTATCGGGATGAGATTTTCTCATAAAAGGTCCGTCACTGATGAATCACCTCGGCTGAACGATTTAAAATGACACTAGACGCGAGCGGTGTGATTCCCAAAGGTGGTGTGGAGGCTGGAGGACAAAACACAGACACCCGGTTGATACAGTGCCACACAAGTGTGACACAGCTACGGCTAAAAACACAGTTATTCATCAGCTGCTTTATTACGTCTCTCAGTCATAGCAGACTCTCGGAATAATCCGACTCTGACATTGCAGCAGTTTTCATATCTTTGCTTTCGGCTGGAACGATGAGATAAGGGAACGTGTCACGACTGTTGAGGTGACAGCGATTCCCCGAGGAGCAATTTGGGAAAAAAAACCCCAAAATCTCTGCATTCGTAAAGCACATTTCCTTTTATCGTCTGCTTGCCGATGACTGCGGAAAGATGCATCAGTCTCATTATGAAACCAAAGGTCTGTCATGTTGTCTCCAAACGCACGGCGCCTTTTGATTTCCATCAGCGTGTGACTCAGCTCCCGGCAGAGACGACAAACACGTGTAAAAGTCAAAAGTCTTCACGCAGCCAGGCAAACATCTCGACACAGACTGTGACGAATCCGTAGGGCTGAGGTGTGTTTTTTCTTCCGTCTCGTCATGGAGGGAGGCAGTCACGACTTTGCTGAAAACTTGGGTAAACCGTATTCAAATGCTACATTTGGAGAGATGAGAGTATGAGATAGGCAGGCTTTATTGGGCTGAGGTTCCTCTGATCTGATGTTGAGATGTCCTGAAAGGAAAGGTCGCTGGACCGTCGTGCAGACGCAGAGTGAGTCAGAGGAGTCTGGATCTGAACCTGCGTCCTGGGAGAGGGGACGACTTTGTCATTTTGACCATTGCAATGAAGGACAGCTAGCGGAGTTCCTTGCAGTCAAAGCCAGAATAATTCCAATAGTTTATGCATTTTCCTTTTTCATTTTCTCTTTGTCCTTCATCTGAATTCCCTCCTTAGTTGTGAGTTCTGAAAGTTTTCTGCTCTTAGCTCCGAGTTTTGAAGGAAAGCTGGAGAGAGCTGGAGGTGACTGGTCCGTCAACCCTAATAACAATGATTTTGGATATTTAACCTCAAACTAAGCCGCATCTCCAACCCGATGTAGACTCTCTCAGCGGTGGGATTTGAGACTTGTTTTCTTCTGTCAACCTGAGAAGCAGTTTTTGTTTGCAGCAGGGACGGAGTTATCGGAACAATTTCTTTGTTTCCTCAAGACTTTAAAGACTCAGGGCTCCTGTTTTCCAGTTTTCGGTGACACTTTTCGTCTCCTTCATTACATCAGTGTGAATATTTTCCCTGCGAGCTGCTCTCTGAAGTGTGAAACTGATACTCAACCCCCCCACGACCCCCCCACGGGGTCGGCACTATAATCCTGCCCGAGCAGCTGAGATTTACTGTTTTTACTGCTCCGAGTTCTCGCTGCGTCCAAAATATTGTTTGAATTTGTCCTCTGATAAATCGCTGACGACGGTCTCGTCTCCTCCCTGTGTGTGTGTGCATGTGTGTGTGTGTGTGTGTGTGTGTGTGTGTGTGTGTGTGTGTGTGCATGTGTGTGTGTGCGTGTGTGTCTTTGTAGATCAGCGTGAGGTCGAGGCGTCCGGCTGGGATCTGAGAGGCGGCCGGCCTCCGACCTTGCACCCCAGCAGCCCTGAAGACACCAGCTTTGACTTCACGTGGACCAAACCGTCCAGGGTCGCTCTGATTGGATCTCAGCCTGTCTGACCCACAAACCTTTTGTTTTTTCCATATCACCCCCTCCTCTCCTATAAGATGTTGATGCTGACGCCGAAAAGACGTTTTCGACCTTAGTGGATTATTGAAAGAGTCAGGAGGAGTCGGAATGGAGATCGACTCGATTTGATGCTGCTGAAACACCAGCTAAGGTGCTAGTGTGTGTCACTGTGTGAATATGTGTTTATCTGGAGATTCAGAATATTTTCCCTTGTTAAGTGAAGACTGAAATGAAGGACATATGTAGAGACTTTGAAAGATGGACACTAGTTTAAAACACAAAGGAGCACAAAGTTTGCTTTTCTTTCTTTGTCAATCACTGGTGCAGCTCCATCGTCATGGTGTAACATGTAAATCAATCCATCTGAACAAATTCAGCTGTACCAAGACCAATGAGCCATAACTACACGTTCAAGGACAGTTTTTACATTCTTGTTCCGGTCTAAGATTTGATTCTGTAAGAATGTCATCATGCGAATCTTCACATCTTACCAAGGATGCTGCTTTTTACTGACGGACAGACCTTCAGAAAGACTGCAGCTGCTCAACATTTATTGAACATTTTTAGCCTTTTCATGCAATTACAAGGATTTTGGAGACATTTTCTTTTTTTTTCTTCCACCCCTCTTTCAATTTCAGCGAAAAAAAGGCAGAAGCTGCTCTTGAATCTTCGGAGGTACACCGAGCGAATGAGCTGCCATTTTTGAACCAAACCCTTTTGTAGAGCGTTGAACTGATTTACATTTCTACTTATTCCAATCAAACTTATTTATCATTTTTTCTGGATTACAGCACTGCCAGCACTTTATCCTCAGCCATATCCTCACCACAGAGCTTTTCTCCGTCTCACCTCTTGTAACTGCACATTAAACGACACCTCGTCCTTTACTTCCCCGGGGGCGGGCGGGTGGGGGTGTAGCTCTCAGCCCTCCTCCCTCCCTCCACCGCCATGGTGATGTCTCAGGGCACCTACACCTTCCTGGCCTGTTTCGCCGGCTTCTGGTTGGTGTGGGCCGTCATCGTCATGCTCTGCTGCTTCTGCAGCTTCCTGCAGCGCCGGCTCAAGCGTCGCCACGAGGAGCGGCTGAGGGAGCAGTGTCTGCGCACGGTGGAGATGGAGCCGCTCGGCTGCCACCCCTCAGGGTACCCTCCTCCTCCTCCTCTGCCTCCCGCCCCGCCTCCGCCTCCTCCACCTTCACAGCTGCCCAGGGAGCTCCCGCAGTTCTGCCCCCCGCAGACCATGTCGCCCCCTCTCCCTCTGCCCGTCCCCCATCCCATGCCCGAGGCCAACTGGGTCACCATGCCGGGTAAGATCCCTTGTTCCGCTCTCCGCTTTTACTTTTACAATGATGACCAAGACTGGGAGGTCAACATGGGTTTGCTCGAGGGCTCCATTTATTCATCATTTATTATTTACTTCTTTAAGAATGTACCATGCAAGATCATTTACTCCTGAAGTTTCGATTAAGGTCAAGATGATGTCTTTAAATACTCACCACCCTTAAATCAGTTATTAAAACAGTGGTATTTCATTCAGTTGAAATCAATGAGGCGTTGCAGGGCTAGTTTGTTCATCATTTGCTTCCTGAGAGAGACTGCAGCCAGGTTAACCTGGCTCCCATGCACCTTAACCATAGATCCAGTTCACCTTTAAGAGATGCTCTTAACCGAAGCAACTTACAAATGTAGTAATAGGGCTGAGGAGCCTTGTGCAAGGGCACTACACTCGACCCTGTGACAAATGCTGGACCTTAACCACCAGACCACAGTCTTGTTTTGAGTGAAACACCTCGCCTTGGTTTGGTTCGTTGGAGAAGGTACCAAACCCTAGGTGGGCTAGAGTGTGAGTGCCACCCATTTATACTAATGTCACCTGTTTGATATAACAGATATTCACAGCTGCTGCAGGGCCCAACCTAGACCACCAGACATTCTTATGTTTGGTTGGAGATGAAAGCATCCACATACGAGATTCAAAGGAACGGATGAATAAAGGTTTAATGGCTTTATGTCAGATAATAGAGGATAATACATGGCTCAATTTTGACAGAATGAAAGATAATATGCACTACAGGCACCAGATTTCTATTGTTACTTGCAGCTGAGACGTTTTGTCATCTGTTTAGATTTGTTTGTTAGACTTTGACTCTTTTAACTGTAGATAAAATACTGTGTCTGTAGCAACAACAACCACACTTCAATCCCTTCGTGTTCATGTTTTTACGTTATTTATTTATTTTCATTTGACCCTTTTCTTTCATGTTACTTTATAACTAGATAAACAACATTCATGCTGATACTCAACATATTTGTCACATTTGAAGCAGAATGTCAATAAAACGAGAAATAACAAGATAATAAGCAACAAGATGATGAAAAAAATGAAGATGACAGCATCCAATAAGAACTTAATAGGTTGTATATGTAGGCTTGATGCGTGCTTACGGACTACTCTCTAGCTAGGTGAAAGGAAACCAAGTTAGTAGAGGTAAGTTGGTGTGTATAGTACAGTATATAGTATATAAAGAATGTGTTTCTCTGCTTTATCACTATCACTATGGATCACTATAAACATGGTTACTCAGAGATGAAAAGCCACTGTGGAGTTGTAGCTACGGAGTGTTTTTAGCATCATGGATTGTGCACCTTTCAGGTTGCATAAAGGGAAGTGTGGGTGCCGAGTGGAAGTAATTTATGCCTCATTATCCTGACACAATCTAGGTGGAGGGCAGCTGGTTTGTGCGGGAGGTTGTCCGTTCTGATCTCTGGCTGTTTTGGTGACACGGAAGCTGAGAAAGTGGGAGAAGGCAATAAGTCCTGTCTGCGTCTGGACTCGAGACTGCGATGCGAGGATAGAGATTTCTTTTGCTCCGTCGTCCGAAAATGAGACGATTGTTGTGAAGTGGGAAGTCAGAAACCGTTCAAAATCACTTTTAGCGAAAACGTTATCATCTGCTGCCTGCGTTCTTCCTTAATTCTTGGCAGAAATGTTTTATTGTTTGAAGCCGCCCACCAGCAAACGCAGCTGTCTCTGACATTAAAACACCCATTAGCGGATGAAACCATCTGTTTCCACCACACATACATACGTACAGTACAGAGCGTTTCCCCTCTCCTTAAACTTAAGCAGCCAGTATCGAAAATATCAACCATCCATTAGTCTCAACTCCAAACTCCTCTGCTGAGCAAAACATTAATCACTCCTCTCCCGCTGAGTGTAAAATCACCGGCAAATACCAAAGCTGCTGGCTCTTCATTTGAAGGCCAAATGCACGTTTGTGTTTGTGGGGGGCTTAGTTTGTTGTATCAGCAAAAAAGGAAAAAGAAAAAAACAGAGCAGGAAAAAAAAGAGAAAAAGATGGAGTCGGAGCAGACATATGAGCAATTCAGACTCAGGCAGGAAAGCAGGGGACAGGAGGAGGATTACATTAACATGCACTGTGTCAAGTTTTTTTTTAGACCTTTCGGTTTCCCAGATCCATCTCCCTCTATCCCTCCATCCCTCCATCCCTCCATCGCTCCATCCCTCCATCCCTCCATCCATCCCTCCCTCCTCCCCCCTGTGGGGCGTCACAGAGACAGCTGCCGTCGAGGCGTGGGTGGTGGCCTAAGCGGTGATGGAGCGATCAGCAGCGAGACTCAGACAGAGAGCCCAGAACGGTCGGAGGGAGGGTGCAGAGTCAGCTGGGTGACAGAGCAGCCATGTCCCCCCAGGTCTCTCAGTTTTAAAGGATTAGTTCAGACTTTTTGCATATGAAGAGAGCGGTTATCGTTCACCTATCGTCCTTCCTCCTTCTTAATGTAATTAGCTGGGAAAGGGACGGCAGACAACAATTACAGTCCCTGTTTCTGCCGAAGCTAATAGCAGGCTTCAGCAGCCTGAGGTGAGATGGATTAATCACGGTTTCTAATGTGTTGTGTAATGGATGACACACAGGCTGCAAGTTCCTTTAGAAAAACTGATACTGTTTAAGACAAAAAACAAAACATCAGTCGTTGTTGATCACAAGCAAATGTGGCCACCACACTTAAGGACCCATGAGGACGGAGAACCATATTGTCCTTTTCGTTTTATTGCCTCTGTTTTATTTGATGATCATCTTAAAGTGAGATTAAAAAATGTCTTTGCAGAGAAAAATTGGTCTATCTAGGTTTAGATTTTCTTTTCGATGCTGCAGAACTTTGCAGTCCTTGTCCTCTTTCCTATACCTATAACTTGCCTGACATCGACGTGTGTGTGTGTGTGTGTGTGTGTGTGTGTGTGTGTGTGTGTGTGTGTGTGTCTGTGTGGTATGCGACAGGTTTTATGGAAATTCATTCATGAGTTTTGTGTCCTGCTGCTGGTGGAATAAACAG
Source organism: Karalla daura (assembly GCA_029224185.1). Classification (NCBI taxonomy): domain Eukaryota; kingdom Metazoa; phylum Chordata; class Actinopteri; order Chaetodontiformes; family Leiognathidae; genus Karalla; species Karalla daura. Next base: position 18,593,219 of record CM055204.1, on the reverse strand, counting down.
GGCGAGGCGGCTTTCCTTCCCCAGGAATTTCAATCCTCAGCCTTTGGAAAAGTGCAAAAAAAAGCGCTTTTTATAAGCCACTTGAATCTTCAAGACATCTGAGATGAATTAAGTGCAGCTGCAGTGAAAATTGTCATCAGCATTTGGCAGCATTAGCATTAAGTGTCTGGCTGCAAAGGCTGGAAATCCTATCAACTCTAACCAAGCTTGAAATGTGCATTTTGATCATCAGTCTGTGCAGATGTTACACTGGCTTAAAGTAGAATTAGCACGTGTTAATGTTGTTTTATCTGCCATAGAAAGGTGGAAAGAATAGACGCAGCTAATAGAACAATTATGCAGCGATGACTGAGGAGGAAGAGAGCGAAAATCTGCCGGGAATGGGAGGTTTTTGTTTTTTTTGAGAGTGTAAAAGGAGAAAGCGAGAGTGAGTAAAAGAGCATCAGCTGCTGTCAAGGATGGTTAATGAGCTCAGACAGACAGCGAAGGGTAAAACAAAAAGGTTGCTGGAGCCTCGGTCACAAAGCAGACTGATGAAGAGGTTTTAGTATCCAGGCAGCAGTGGAGCTCAAAGAGAAGCAGGTGCTGAGCACAGCAGAGGATGGAGGCAGGAGCCAGGAGCGCCTTCACTCCTATATTTCAGAGGGCAGAGAGAGAGATAGAGAGCGAGTCGGAGACGTGGAGGTGTTGACTCATTTGATTTACACCTCACTTGCACTTCATGGATCTCAGGGAGCGCACAGAGCTACATTTATTTCAGAGAAGCCCACAGAGAAGCATTTCGGCTCAGATCCTCAGCAATAAAACTCATGAATTCACGGATATTGGTGGCGTATTGCTGATATTTGCGCTGAACTGAGGTTCTTACCCTTGTGGGGTAAATAGACTCCACACCTGTCTGTGCGATGCAGTGCAACTCAGCAGCAACGCAAACGTCATCCTGCGAAACGTTCTCACAGATGAATTACCACGTCTCGAAAGCTGCTCGAACTCGCGGAGGAGGATTTATTGCGAGGCTGCTCTCAAAGTTTGCGTCAGTTCGGATTTAAATGTGACTGTTTATAGGGGCGTGTAAGAGGTGAGATGAGGATATTGAAAGAGGTGACAAAATAAGTCGAAACACAGATTAGAAATGACAAACGGGACGTGTGTGAAGAGGGAAGATGCAAGAAGTGAGACTGCCAAGGATGAGGACATCAGAGATTATCTAAAGTGTAATTAGAGATTTGAAGCAGGGATCAGAGAGTATATGAAGGAAAACTGTTGCAAAGATGACGATAAAGGAGGGAGAGAGATTGGGTTGAGGATGAGGGACATGATGAGAGAACTAAAAAAATGGAGATTAAGGATGAACACAGAGTGGCTATAGAAATCGAGCTGGTGCTAAACAAGTACAAGGATCCATTGTACATTCAGCCACACATACTGTACGTTTTCCCTTTGAGTTCACCTTTTATAATGTGTGTTTTACGCAGAGCGCGGATCACACTCATGTCCTGGAGCGAAACCCGACTGATCCTGGCTGTGGAAGCGCCAGCGCCAGAGCGCCAGAGCGTGTTGGCGCTGACATTGTCTCTGAGCGGCTGATGTTTATTTAAAGCCGTCCTGGCAGCTGCTACGGTTGTTTACGGTGTACGGATCGACAGGGGGGTTAGAACCGACCTGAGAGACAATGAGAGCGTGATCCTGTCGGCATGTTGGACACACACACACACACACACACACAGGGGGAATCTTTACCTCTTGATTCCTGCGTAGACGCTACATCAGTACTGTGACATGTTTTCAACCTTCTACAGTCTCAGGTGTGAAACCCACCAGAAACTGAAAGTTGGAGCAGTGAAAAGCTACAAAACAAAGCAGCAGAGTGTAACTAGACGCAGGTGACACAATCTGAGAATCTGAGGCCGGTCCGCTCTGCTCGTCCTGTATGCACTGATGAAACGATATGATTGGGACAGAATTTTCCTTGTTCGTGTGATGATTGGCTGTTTGTGAAAGTGGGTGGGAAAATGAGCCATCTTTGCTGTTACTTACTTCCCCATTCAAAGTGATCTGTCTCCACAATATAAAATGTCTCTCGTTGTAAGATGGTGGCCCATTCGTTCATATGGAAGTTGCTCGCCTGGCACATAACCCATACCATAGAGTTGGTGAGCAGAGTCACTCCCATCATGCCTGAAGGAAAGTGAACATTTAGTGGCTTTTCTGTCCTTAGGAAAACTTTTGGACAGATAATAAGTCCATGACTTAAACATATACAATAGAAAGATTAGTAATTTGCTGTCCGTCCTATTGCCGTCTGTGGGGATTTTTTGGTTGCAGTACCACGGGTGGCCACTGGGCAAAGTTGGATCACTGGCATTGGGGTGGCACCCCATCCTGTTTTTATAAAACATGCATGATGTGTGCACATGGAAGAAAAGGGAAGACATTGTGTCATGTGACCACTTTTTCTTTTGCATTTTCACTGGTTCATGAACTCTGCCGTGGGAAGACATAAAGCAATTCAATGGTTGTCTGATTTCATTTAAGAAAGCTAAAATAGGCTGTTTTAGCTGGAGGCAATATGGCAGAGTTAGATAGGTTTCATGAGGTAACTTTTTAAAACATTTAGTCTCACTTTCACGGTTTGACACATCCATCTGTTTTATGTATACATCTTGACTCAGACTGCAGCTCGTTACTCTTCACTTATCCTTTCCTCCTCATTGTCTCCTCATGCCCGACGGGTTTAAATGTGACACAAACTAAGATGGAGGTTAAGTCGGAAAGTTTTGTCCTGGAAAGAGGTTGCTCAAGAAGCTGTCGAGATGAGAGACTCTCTCACTATTTCAGTTTCTGGGGAAGTCTTTACAAACAGGAGGAGGGCTTATGCAACATTTCAGCACATATTGATCAAAATCTGGGCAGATCACTCAGCTTGGAAATAGAAAACGTCTCCAAAAAAAAGACAGAATTTTGAGGCTCAGGCTGTTTTATCAAGCCAAAAATTCTTTCCCTTCATACTGACAAGACATCGAAATGTAGACTCCAGCATTTTACACCATGCCCACGGGCTCTGTGCCAGGTCACAGGTCGTAACAGAAAGTTACAGGATTAAACTTACAGAGGCAGAGGCTTTTCTTTTTTCCTCAAATGTTACATCTTCTTCAATTGCAATATCACCCTGCATCAACCCAACTAAGCTCCTTGCTTTCTGTCTGTAAGAGTAAAGGCAAACGTGTCCTTGCTTATGCTGTATCGGCTACAAAAAACCCAAACACAAGATGACTCGATGATTCTCCATGACTCATGACTCAGCGTTCATTAAGCACACTTTAAAAACACTTTTGCAGGTGTTTCTGCTGAATATGCTCAACTTTCTACCTTGGTTGGAACTTCTCGCTGCTCCGATCTTTCACGTGGTTGCAGAGGTGAACAGGATTTAGTTATGCTGAGCGATTCAGTGTAATTAGCAGCAGGTGTGAACGGTCCCATCAGTGGAGAGCAAGCCAGTAATCTGCATAAAAACCTGCAGAAAATGCCTCGTTGAGGCTTTTATCTGACCACAAAAGCGCAAATATCAGCGGATATGCATTCATATACATCTTCATTAGACCAACAAATGTTTATTTATCTGAGAAATAACATCGACTAAATAAGGTATGGTTTGCACAACCTCTGAGGACTTCTTGAAGTAGTTTCAGACTACTTACAGTAGACTTGGCCTGAGAAGAGGAAACTGACAAACTCTATTTACACAACTAATTATGCACTGTCAAAGGTCTCTCCATGGATGTCAAACTCAATCCTGGTTCTCTGCCTGTTGTGTGTCTTTCATGGATGAATTTTGCATATTTTGTTTGTTTGATAATATAACATGATATAACTTGATATAACATCAGTAAAACCAGTGTTTGCTCTCTAGTGAGAAGTAAACAGAGATTTCAGACATCTGTGAAAATGTCCATGTATGTAAGTCCATGTATCTTGCTGCACATGCTGTATGGCAGCAGTCATCAGAGCCAGAGAGATGGAAAACTAGTGAGTCTGAAATAGGGGCAAGTGATAGTGGAAACACCATCCAAGTGTTTATTGCTCGGGTTGTGACCTGAACATGCCGAGTGCTTTTACTGCACGCTGACACCAAACACACCCACGCAACATTTAGAGTTGTTTACGGAGCACATACACACACACACACACACACACAAGTAGGAGTCCGATTGACTTTTTGAGAGCGGTTTTATTTATTAATCCTCCAATGTGTAACATAAAGCAAGAGAAATATCAAACATTGTGTAAACGTTTGGTGGATGCCACTGGCCCCTCATAGTAAGGAGATCATGGGAGCGACTTCAGGGTCAGGAGCGAGGAACAGGACGCGTGTGAATTCACCTCAGAATGATGCACAGAGCTGCTGCATGCCGTCGGTGGGAGGAGCCTTTATCTGGCGAACACAAAAGACAACATACTGTATACCCTCAGCTGATGCTGAAAGGGAGGGGGTGTCTATCATTGTTGCACATTATCATAACTACTGTCACCATTGTAAAGCACATTGAGTTCACCTTGTGCATGAAATGAGCTTTGCAATTTAAGATTGATTGATAGATGATTGAACGCTTGAAGTAATAAACATGGTTCAAAGTTCAGTTACCTGCTCTCGAGGTATGAGATAGAGTTGTGACTGTGTCTTCACCAATTTTATTCTTGACCTTTGTCTGGTCTGATTGAGTGTGTCACTCACCTTTTTGTGTTATTTTTATGTAATTGACTGCAGTTTCCTTTTCTTTTCAAGATACAGAAATTTTTGGGAAGCCTCCATGCTACGAAGAGGCAGTCCTGATGGAGGACCCTCCTCCACCCTACAGCGAGGTCTTGGCAGACCCCCGGGGGGGCACCTACCTGAAGCCCGCCCCGCTCCGAGCTGCGCCCCTGCCGCCGCCACCGCCGCCACATCCTCCCAGGGAATACCAGGAAGCTATTCCAGTCTTCAGCTCTGAGACCAACAAGCCTCCTGTGATGAGGGTGTTCCCTGAGCGGGGTTACTCCTCCCTCATACGCCTGCCTTCGTCCCAGCGCTGGGACTCCCTGGGTCACCTCCTGTCCAACATGGACCTGAACCACAACAACCTCACGCCGCCTGGGGCCTGCTCCATGCAAGCTGCCACCGCCATGGCTACCATGCCACGCCGAGAGCCAAGGACTCACCAAGACGGACTCCGGGCCGGAATACAAGGACTCAGAGGAAGCATACACGGGATTCGTGGAGGAGTACAAGGACCCCAAGGGGAGATGCAGGGGTTTCAAGGGGGATTACAGGGTCTCCAGGGGGTCCACAGACTGAGGGGACTGGAGCCCAGCTGTGGCTTGCCTACAGCCTTCCCCCTGTTGGGTCGGAGCACCGCCGTGTAGACCAACCAGGGAGGAACCAGGTCCGTCTCTGGAAGAGCCTTGGAAGAGATCTGTAAAGACAGACTCGCTGTCTTCATGCCTCTTTTTGCTGGTCAGTGTTTCCGGCACTGACGTCAAGCTAGAAGTAGAGATTTAAGTCCCTGAAGAGCTAAAAATAAAAGAGGTCCTGCAAAGGCGTTCAAGGAGTTCAATTGGCCGTGCAGCCCCGTGGGTGAGGGCTGCGGTTGCTGGAACTGTGGCTCTCAGCTGTGACTGTGGCTCCTGGAGGAAATTACGCTCGCCATCAAAACCTACAGTTGTGGAGTCACAGAGGTGTCGTACGAAGGCCAACTGACTCAGTTTCTTTAGGAAGGGCCGAGGAGAAGAAAAGCAAACTGATAATGAGGTAAAAAAAAAAAAAGTACAGTCTGTTACTTTACCGTCCTCACATTTCCATCTCTACCTCCCTCCCTTTCTACTGTCTCCTTCTCATTCTGTTCATCCCTCCTCTCCTCTCCTCTCCTCTCCTCTCCTCTCCTCTCCTCTCCTCTCCTCCTCTCCTCTCCTCTCCTCTCCTCTCCTCTCCTCTCCTCTCCTCTCCTCTCCTCTCCTCTCCTCTCCTCTCCACTTCTCTCCTCTTCCTGTAACTGAGCAACCTATTGTACCAGTCTGCTGTTGCCATGGCTCCCTGGAACTGTCTGTTGCCCACGACGACCTCTCCTCTTTTATCTCCTCTGATTTTCGAAAGACTGTGTTCACAGCTTGTTTCCTCTCGAGGACTGTGAGTATTAACACCATCTAGCCGGGTTCTGAAGAAGTTGTGGCGCTGTTTAAAACATAAATCGCGAACACCCGTTTCTCCGGGTGAAAAGGGATCACGATCACAGGTGTTTTTCCCAGTAGAGGTTTACCTTTTATTGTGTAAAAAAAATGTTCTGACACAGGCTTTGGTACACTCAGACTCATTAGCAGTAAACACAGTTTCTTGGCTAATTCTGTGTTTTACTTATGTTCTATCACGACGTCTCAATTATTTTTTTTTTTTAACCAGACTTGCGGCCCAACAAGCCAGAAAGCGAAGTGTAAATGGATCTCATTTCATAACATGCTACTTCGTTGTTTTTCTGCGTTGTTTACCATAAATTGTTGGGTCGTTGTGGATTAAAAAAACAACTTTGTAATGTACAGATTTGTAATCATTTTGAGCTTTGTGACAAATGCCTTTTTTTGTGAAATAAAACCATCTTCACCTGCTGCCAAAATAGAACCAGTGTTTTTAATGTGCTCCAATGAGGCACCTCCATTACAAATGCCAGATTGTAGCATCTGCTCGTAAATTTCCCTTTATAATGGATGTTTTTCTTCTTTGGTCTGGGTCGAGATCTGCAGAATTTCCAGTGTATTTGGCGTTACCCTCTGACCTACTTGGATTTAAACCTTTGGCATGTTTTCTTTTTTCTTCCCAACACAAGCAGTATTTGATTAAATTCCATGAAAGTGATTCACAGTGGGGGATATGTACAGAAGTGCCTTTTCAAAGATCTCATGCAGGTAATGTTTTGTGAAAAGTTAAACTCTTGACTCAGAGGCTTTATGCGTCCCTGCTGTTTGTAGTTGGGCTGCCGCTGATTTGGCTTTTGCTCCGTTTAGCTTTAAATGAAATGAAAGCAGATATTTAAAAGAGAAAAGACTTTCCCTCTCTGAGCCAACGGTCTTTGAAATGAGGATCAACAGTCATTTTGGTTTTACGTTTACGGACCCAAATCAGAGATTAAGCAGTTGCAGATCGCTACATACTGCGAACTTAAGTTTCTCAAATCCATGAAGATTGGTCTCTGCCCTTGTGGCCTTTTACTCTGGATGTGGTTAAGCAATGCGAAGAAAGCAAGACAGTCTCTGCTGGAGGTGACGACATGCCGTTCAAACAGATTGTCAATACAATCATTAAAATCTGAACCACAAAGCCATGTTTGACTTCATCGACTCAGCCATTGAGCCACAACTGCAGCAATTTTATTTAAATGTTACATGCTCTCTCTGTTATTCCCCTGCTGCCACAAAATGATGGCAATGATGGTTTTAAATGATTACAGTCATTTCCAGCTCAGGCTTCCATCAAGGTGGAGAGCCTCAGTAATAATGCTCCAGCCTGCTATTAGCATAAAATGGACGGGTTAAGGGTTGGATTTGATTAAAGGCATGATATTCTGTCATTACAAGAGAGATGTTTTCTAATTCTAGGACGTTTTTTTTGTTGCACAGATAGATTTCCCACTATCTTCCGTTTCACGTGGACCTCTGTAGCACAGCAACAGCAGCTCTTCTTTTAGGACATGAGTGTTTGGTTTACTCAAAAGCTCCCAGAGATGAAGTGGAAAACCAGAGATGTCTGGTTCCATCTCCGTCCATCAACAGTAACTGAATCCTGGACTTCCTCTTATTAACACATAGGTAAAATGTTTTTCAAGTATGATGTTAAGAGGGAAATGACTACAATGTCCTCACTAACAGTGTAGGAACTAGCTTAACCCTCTGACTCTTTTAAATCATCTTACAAGGCGAAGTTTAGCGAAGCTAGCTATATAGCCGCAACTCCTACACTGCAGTGAGGACAAAGCAGTGAAAAGACATGGAAGTTACAGTGTAAATATACATTTAAATGTCAATTTACAGTGTTTACAGTGTAGATCAAGGGCCAAACATAAAATACTGGTGAACATTTTCAGTTGCCTCTGTAACTGCTAACTGTATGTGAGCCATGAATCAAACTTCATGTGTAAACACATTTCAAAATAAAAGCATATTCAAATGCCGTTAAGGCAATTTGATTTAATTTACTGCTAGACAAGCAAGCTAAAACCAGCTCCAATCATCCAGTCAACACATAACACAACTACAATTACAATTCTGCTCTAGTATTTAAAAGCATTTCTGTCTTTGTAATTGTGCAATTGGCAGTTGGAGTTCGGTTAAGGATAGGAACTATATAGGTAGCGTCTACATAGTTAACACGCCTATTGCTCTTCTCCATCTTGCTTTTTAAATGAAGATGAGTCCAGAGACATCAGGCTGATAATTCACTGATAATCAGATGTCACACGTTTACACCTTCGGTGATATAGCCCTTGGCCTTGACAAACCTGACTGAAATGGAGCATCTCATCTCATCTTTTAATGATATGCATTTCACAACAGAACCAAACACCTTTACGATGAATCAGCCTGTTGGGTTACATAAAGAGAGAGAGAGAGAAAGAGAGAGAGAGAGAGTGAGGCATTCAGTGCTGTTCCCACCACAGCATGGGAGTAATAAAAGATCTGCGGAAGAGACAGAGAGAAAGAGACGCCTTTCAGAGAGACGTCTTCATGCGTTCATTGTTTTTCCATCAATAGATTTTACGTTATGAGATATTTTCACACAAAAGATGACTGACACCCTGGGAATACTACAGACATCGTGACTTCACCATACCAAAGATGTCAGAAAACATTATGCTCCTATTTCATTCTTTAAACTTTGTCACTTTAAATGACTGCAGTTAATAGTAGAGATAGTAGCTCAAAGTGGAAGCTTGATCATAATAAACAAGAGAACCAAGGTTACTACATTTGTGTCTTGATATGTTTAATATTCTGTATTAAATATATAATGAAAGATACAGGATGTCTGGAAGTGTGGCTGCTGAAGTTACTGTCACCTATCCATCCATCCGTCCATCCATCCATCCATCCGTCCATCCATCCATCCATCCATCCATCCATCCATCCATCCATCCATCCATCCATCCATCCATCCATCCATCCATCCACCCATCCATCCATCTGTTTTTGTAGCCTATTCATAGCCTGGGAGTGTATCCCAGCACACATACTGTTGGATGAGGCCAGGGAATACACCACAGACAGATGACCAGTCCATCACAGGGGACACACAAACACACACACACACACACACACACACACACACACACACACACACACACACACCACTCACACCACTCACTGTCACAGTCACACTGACTGTCAGTTTAGAGTCTCAGATCGGCCTAAACACGTATGTTGTTTGGACTGTGGAAGCAACAAGAGTTCCTGGAGAAAAGTCACATGCACACAGAGGAGGATATATAATTTCGGCACAATTTCTGGTTGAGTTACTGTCGTCATCTCTAAAACAAATAACTGTGATGATGCAGTGGTTAGTGCATCACTTGTTTAGCCGCTTCCCGGTCCTGACCATTTCCAAGTGCAGGTGTGGGTTTTGTTTGGATTTTCTGTCTCTTGAGGACAAGAACAGCAAGGAAAAAAGGACCAAATAGTAAAAATTAATACGTAGATATAATGAAATTAAATATTGCACAGAGGGTATTTAAAGCATGGTATTTAAAGTTTCCTCCCACAGTTCAAAAACACACATTCAGATCTACTGAAGACTACAGTAAATTGCTCCTAGGTGTGAATGAGAGAGTGTATGGTGCATGTGTGTGGGTCTTGTGATGTACTGGTGACCTGGCTATGCATTCCCTGAAACTGAGTAACATAATGGACGAGAAAATTTGCTGTTTTAACCTGGAGACAAAACCCCTTTCTCTCCTTCGCATTTCACTTTGAAACCTTAAAGGACAGAGTCCATCCGGGCTGTTTTCCCAGGGCACGGACTTCTGCTTTGAAGCAAAGGTTGTTGGAATACGGTGTTTACCTTCTGTGCTGAGCAGCCAGCTCAGGGAGGTACGTGACAGGAATAGGGTTACGAGCATGGAGCACTCCGTCCTTTCTTTAGATGTTTTCATTCACGTCTCAGGGACAGAGAGTTAGACAGAGAGAGAGAGAGAGGCTGAGGTGTGTGAGGTGAGGTGAGGTCGTGACATTGATGACAAAATTATGAAGCCTCCCTGGCACCGACCGACACTCTGACGCCCAGCGTGAGTGCCTCGGCTGGCACCGGATCACATTCCTCCACCCAAACGCCGCGTAGAGAGAAAGAGAGGACACACTGCTGAGATTTGCAGCCCCCATCACCCCTCCCTCTGTCAAACCTGACTTTAATACCAAGCCTGGGATGGCATCCGAGAGAGTATGTGTTGCCTGGCAACCTGCTCAGGCACTGTTCACAGTGTAGTAAAGAGGAGGGGAGGGCATCAGTCTGCCCGTACCATACCAACGGTCTGTCATGTCAGCCGCCCAGCTCCATTTGTGTGTGTGTGTGTGTGTGTGTGTGTGTGTGGTCATGTAGGCCCCGCCCACTGTTACATCACAGCCTCACAGCTGGAGGTGAAGCTCTGGTGACGTCACCGATCTTCCCACGGTCATGACTGCTGCCAAGGTGCAGCTCCGCCGGATGTCAGCAGGAAGGAGAGGCAGCTTCAGCTATGTGCATGTAGCTCATTACACACACACACACACACACACACACACACAAAGAGTAAAGAAATACAGAGTGTAATAAATGATGCAGATTTGCAAGAGGATAACCTTTAAGGAGAAAGGTGTGTCCGCTGTGTTTCTACCTAATGAGGTTTTACGTTGCTACCTTGTAACTGTGCAGATTTTTTTCTCAGGAGTTTTCCAGACTCTGTCCTGCTGACACGTCTGCCACATTACACCCACCTCCACTTGTGTGACGGGCGGAGAATCAGTGGAGCCGGAGGCCCGTATCTGAAGTGTTTATTGAGGCTCAGCCGAGGAGACTTTGTGGGATTATCACGTTACAGCTGACACCCGAACGTCTGAGGCCGTCATGGCTGAAAGGCGTATTTAACCTCCTTAGACATTGACATGCTGTGGCAAATATCATCCAATTAGGTCAAGTTAAAGCACCAGTGGCCCTGAGACTGAGGCTGGTTGTCGTGAGTCTCTCATTAGCTCAGAAACTATTCTTCACAACCTTGAAGAAAATGTGGGTCAGAGTGCACGCTGCTGGTCAAAATTCACATTCAGAAGAGGAGAGACTGAACACAACAGCAAGATTCCCTCAAATCTGGCTGAGAATGTTATGATTTATTTATTTATTTATTTATTGCTGGCAATGCAGATGAACATCTAATCTGAAATTGCTCAAAATGAAATAAAGGTGCTCCTGGTCGAAGGTTTTTCTCTTTGGAATTTGCATGTTGCCCCTCGGTCTGAAGATCGATCTGAAGCTTTAGGGTACATTGTGTAAAATAATGTCTGCATTTATATGTTAGCGATGATGTATCATGACCTCTGCTAATCTTAGATTTGATGATTAGATGCACATTATATACATAATTTCAATGCTGGATAGGAGTAAACCTTATGCAATGTGCCTTTAAGGCATCTTAAGACTCTAAATTTGCCTGTAGATGTGAGTGAATGGTGTGTGTGTGTGTGTTTGTGTGTGTGTGTGTGTGTGTTCTGCAATAAAATATTATATAACATAATGTGAACTGCAGCGCAATAATCCTCGCCCCTTGTGACACCGCTGGGAACAAAGCTGGTAGGATAATGAATGTATGCGTCGAAAGATAAAACTGAAATATGGCAGCCACTACAGGACGCAATATGCAGAGTAAAATAATAACACTTTCTTTTGTTGCTCAGAGAGAACGACTCGCCTAATACTGTCTGTGAGGCTAATTCTTCTTCACCCAAGCTTGATTCTAGCCAATTCTAGCTCTTTGGACTGTAACATACTTGAATCCTACCACAAACACACTGAGTCAGACATCTTGTGGTTTTCTAACTCATTGAACAAGATTCAATCAGTCCTCCAACACACTTGTTACAAACGCTGCAGACAGTCTGACCTGATAATTTTCCACTTATTAGCTTTGGAAATTCAGTTAAAGTAAATCAGATTTCTCTGGTTACGTCCTTCAGGAGCTGCTTGTGTTTTTGTAATAAATAAATAATGTGTGAATGTGTTTTCAAGGCAGAAGCAGTATCAACTTTGTTTGTTGCTTTTGTGTTTTCTAGTATCCAGCTCCATCCACAGGTCGCTGTCCTGTTTCATTTGCTCCATGTCTCTGGGTGTCATCTCTGTGTCTCCGGCTCTCCTTTTTTCCTTTTCTTTTCTTTTCTTTCTTTCCGTCTTCATGAAGCTCCGGAGTGAGATGATGAGGTGGAAGATAATCTGCCGCCTCTCAGACTCACTGTCAGCGAGTTCAATCAGAGCTCATTTCCACTGATTAATAATGAGCGATTACGGGAGGCCGCTCTCCGAGTGGCTCTACCAATTGATTGGACAACCTTTGGAGTGTCTCCATCTGTCAGGGTAATGACTCCATACCCACCCACCTCATCCCCGCAGCTCTGGGGAGGAACTTCAACTTCAACAGAGAAAAACATGAATTGATCTAATAATCGAACCTTTTACCTTTAATGCTGCTTGATTCTTCTCCTTCTTCTCCTGCAGGTAGCCATTTTAAAGCATGTAAGAATCATTCAATCGAAGAAACTTTTATCCAAGAGTGTCTCTCTACACTGGGTCAGGTTGAGAACATTTAATTATGGCATCTTCAGGCTCTGCCTCAAGCTGCCCTTGAACCTGTCATTCAGTAATGTGGTGATAATTATCACAGTGAAAGTGATCTGATTTAATGGACCTCAAGGTCATTTTTTTTTAACATCACCTTGGAGGAGACACAGATAATCAGAGCAGTTCACTATCTAATTGAAGTTTGACCCTCTTGGCTAATCTTGAAGTCACATTTGGGAAAATTTAACAAGTAGAAAATCTCCAATCAGCACTGAATGAGTCGCAGAGGTGACAGGTGATGTATGAAACAAATAAGTAAAGAGAGAGATAAAGAGAGAGAGAGAAGGATGAGGAGAGGCAAACACACATGAAAAGCAGTGGGGCCATCTACTGGTGGACGTGTGAACTACAACAGAAAAAACATCTTGATCCAAGCTGCTCTTATCTAGTCGAAGCTATATAAATATAACTGAGCCTAAATGCACAACTACCTTTCTGTAAAAATCCCTCAGTGTGAGACACGTATAAATGATGAGACAAAGTGACTAAATGAAATGAAGTCTCGTATTTATTAACTAATTGAGCCTCATTTTACAGGATTTAAAATAACCAAGTAAGTTGTGAGTAGTGGCCTCTTCTTTCAGGACGAAGAGGAGAAAACAAAACCGGGGGTCAACAGGTTCGTGAACAGAGGAGTTCAACAACGTGTGCACACTCACGCACACACGCACACACACACACATATACACAGGTGTTATTATTGCCTAGGAGTTTTTATTTTCTACAGGAATTTACAGCAAGAAAAGACTAACACTGTCATGTTTGCTAATATTCAAAAAGGTCCTGAAAATCAATTCTAGCACACTTTTTGACAGGTATTAAAACACACACACACGCGCATACACACGCACGCACCTCCCGTCTCAGCCCGCCCCGCCTCTCACTCCAGTTTCCAGGGAAACTAAATATCATATCGATAAAAAACAACAAAAGAGAAAAGAAAAAAGAAAAGAAAATACACATGCTGCTTTTTGCATTGGCACAGAACAAAAGTGGTCGGGCGGCACGACCGCGTCACAGGGACTTTAACTTTTCCGTGTTTGTTTCGAGCTGCACAGAGAACCATCCCATCCTGAGGACGTGAAGGAGACACAACAAAGAGAGATAAAAACATCTTTCTGTCCTTTTGGGGAATGCTTCCCCACCTGTCTTCAATCAATCTGTTCACAATGAGGCGTAAAAATAAAAAGTGTTTGATAATGTCTGTCTTCACACTGGTTTTACAGAAGCCTGACACGTTCTCTGAGAGTTAAAATGCAGGAAATGGGGCCGACTATGTTCAGATGTTCAGAGGTTGCAGAGTTCCTCCTCTTTGTTTGCACAGTGCAGGAATCACTGCCAGACTCTGCTGAGAGGACAAGGGAGTACGAGAGCTACAGCTGATGACTTTACAAGGATGCGATCACAAACTGACCAGACTTAAAAAGAATTGTTGGTGCAGAGGCTGGACAACTACATAAACCCAATACTAGACTTAAGATGATGATGTGAGATCTGAGGCTTTATCTGCTTTAGGTAAGTTACCTGTGTCAGATCTTTAACTCAGAGGATCTACGATTAATTACACACACAGTCAGATCAAGACAATGGTGGTCCTCTGTGCAGATTAAAACAAAAAAAAAGAAAACATAGATGCGGCGTGGCCCGAAGATTGCTTCTGGTGATTTTACCCAAACTTCCTTCTGTAGAGACAGAGTCCTACATCTGCAGCCTCTACCAGAGAGAGAAAAACACTGAAATGAACTCTGAAGAGGAGGTGTGCTGACTGCCGTCCAGAACTGGAGGTGGGAACTTTGGAGAATCTTACAAAGGATTCATTGTGTTTTTGTTTTTTCTCCTGTGCAGAAGCTGAAGGAGGCTTCCTAGCTCATGAGCACTGAGCCAAAACTCTCCTTAAAAAACACTTGGAAAAATATCTACAGCATTTTCATCTTGGTTAGGCGCAAAAACAAAAATAGCAAATAAAAAATGAAAGAAAAGCTTATTTTTTGTAGTAGAGACATTTATGGGTCAAGACTGGATGTATTATAATGAAACCAGAGGGGAGGGCTGATTGAGAAGCTGCAGTTCATCCACAAAGAGGCAGAAGAAGAAGAAGAAGAAATAAAAGTGCACTGAAATGAAAAAAAAAGCAACCAGGTTTACAAGCCATTTAATCTTGAATTCAGTCTTAAAATCATACAAAAGGAGTGGAAAAAGGTAAAAAAAAAAAAGAGCCATCACGATTTTCAACTTGTGTGCGGAATTTCATGCTGAGGATTAAGATTTCTTCAGAGATCCGGTCAGCTTGTTAGCGGAAAAAAACAAAGCAAAAAAAAAAAGCTTGGAAATGTCAGAATAAATAAAATACTTCACCCTTTTTTGTTTTCTGATGATAAAGTGAGGGCTAAATGCAAGATTAACTGACTTGCGGTGGCAAATATGATTCTTGGGAACAAGGCAGAAGGAAGGAGGGAGGTGAAAAAAAGAGGTAAGAAAAGAAACAGTGAAGATATACATGGCAGCTGTAATGATTAGTTTATAGGGTGTTATTAAAGCACTACAGACTAGATGTGTCGGCTGCTGCCACACACTGGGCTTCATTGTCTCTAATATGCAGCAGTGCGCTACGTTAATGTGTAATAAACCATTTACACCCCCCCCCCCCCTCCCCCCCCCGCTCCCGGCTATTACATATGCATAGCAAAACAAAACAAAAGAAAAAAAAAAGGAAAAAAAACAAATAAATAAAATAACAAACACACAGAAAGAAAGAAAAAACAGAACTGAGCCTTCAAACCATCTTTAACGATAACTCAAACCCTTTAATTGGTGGCTACTGTTTTTCGTTTCCTCTAAAAGATAATACAGAAGTAGTTTGATGCAAGGTTTGTTATTATTATTACTTTTTTTTTGTTCATTTGTGTTTTTGTTTTTTTTTAGAAAAAAAAATCTTTTTTTTTTTCTTCCTCTCTCTCCTCCCCCCCCACATGAAGCGCACTTCCTACTTCCTCTTGGTCCGGAGGTGGTTTCTGATTGGCCGATTAGTCGTCGTCGTCGTCGTTGACCACGGGATCCGTGTCCCAGCACGTGATGTCAATCTCTGAACACACACACACACATACACAGGTGTGTTAGGTCTGTCTGATCTATAGAGATATTATCACTGAGCTCTAGAATAATGTAGAGAATTCTCTAGAATAATGTCGAGCCACAAACAAACGTCTTCAATATGGCTGCCAATAGTAGCATCGTCTGTCCTCTCTCTACATTAAATGTAAATGTATAATTACGTACATAAACCGGAGTGTCAGGGTCCCATTGAAAAAAACCCACAAATTTTGAGAATAAAGTTGTAATATTACATGAATAAAGTCGTAAATGAACATTGCCAGAGTAAAATCTTGTAGTCTACGTCAACCTTACCTAATCACCATTTCCCATCTTGGCCTACGTCTGTTTTAAGAATGACTTTATTCTCATAATATTTTGACTTTCTTCTTGTAATTTATGACTTTTTTCTCATAATTTACAACTTTATTCTTGAAATTTGTGATTTTTTTTTTTCTCGATGTGGCCCTAATACTCTGTCGTCCGTACAGGATGGGATAAAATAGGACAGGATGGGATAGATATTATTGATCCCACAAAGGGCAAATCTTGTTACTAGTGCACTATAATACCAGCACAAAAATAAATAAATACAATAAAATAAAATAAAACAGGCCAACAAAGAGACAAAAGGAGGTCCAGGTCAGTGTAAGATGACCAAGATAAAACAAAAACACGAGTGTAAATAGTAAATCATTAGAGTGCAGCAGTGGTTTTGTATAAAACATTTGACAAACTCTAGTACTTTAGGTTCCAGTGATTGAATCTCACCTGGTGGCTTGTTATAAAAGGCCGGTGTGGGTTTAGCTGAAGACTCCTCTGATTGGCCAAACTCCTCCTCCTGTGATTGGCTGAAATAGCCCTCGCTCGCCTGCGAGTGGAAACGGTTAAAAAGAAGCGATCAAACAACTTCTGACAGACAGAAACTCTCATTAAAAGTGTTTGAACCTCTCTGACCTGAGTCCCTTCTTTCAGCAGCATCTCCCCGTTGGTCATCAGCAGCTGTCCGTCATCCAGCTCCTGCCTCTCCCCGGACGCGTGCTGCAGGGCGTGCTGGTAGCTGAGGGTCATCTGGTCCGAGGCCGTCACGTCCACCAGGCTGCTGGGGTCGTCCTCGGCCCCGGGGCCCGAGCAGTAGGTGGTGCCGTCCATCATCTCGTCGAAGCTGAGCAGAGGCTGGGGCTTCCCGGTGGCGGCGGCCGGGGGGGCGTCGCCCATCAGGTCCACCAGGCCGGAGGACTGGGCGGGGCAGGAGGAAGAGGGGGCGGAGGAGTCCGGGGGGCCGCCGGAGCTGCTGTCCCACAGGTCGACTAGGCTGTCGGTGCCGGACTCCCAGACGGAGAAGCCGGCGGAGTTGCGGGCCTGCGGGGCGACGCTCTGCACGGGCTTGGTGGGCGTGGACTCCTGGACCGGAGGCTTCTGGTCCTGCTTTGGCACCGAGTCTGGTCGAGAAGACAGGGGAAAGACACGGTGATGATTTAGAATTAGTGATAGTTTCTCTGTTCATTTCTTTATTTATTCAACGTTTTTTCCTGTCTCAACTCTCTCTTTTCTCAACTCTCATTATGACCAAAGTTCATCATCATCATTATAACTACTTTAATTCTCGTATTATGTGTCATTATTTTGCTTCCTTTATTCTACCCAACTTATTACCTGTTATACTTATTTACTGTACCAATATTTCTTTGTGCACTATTCGTTCTTTGCATATCATGAATCTTTTGTGCGATTTTTGGATGCTGCACCAAACAACTTCCTTTGGGGATAGAGTACTGAACTTATCTCTATGTCTATTGTCATTTAGTTATTTCAGTTCTCATACAAAAGAAGACATTTCACAACAAGGGGGAACAACAAAATCAAACAGCAAAAATCATGGACAACATTCATGGATACTCATGTTTATATTTTTGTATAAAAACAAAACACACTCAGAGAGAAGAGAAATAATTTACATTACAAAATAAAAGCTTGTGTAATTAATGATAATCAGCAATGTCAAAAAGCCAAATGTCATCTCCTCCGCGCTCTTACCCCACTCGTCTGTGCAGTCCTCCTCGTCCTCCTTGTTGAAGTCCTCTTTGATGGGCGTGGTGACAATTTTGGGAATGGGTGACACGGCGGCCACGTTGCGCTCTGTGCTCGCTTCGTCGTCCCCTACGGACACAGAGTGAAGAGCACGACATCGAAACGGTGCCAGAGCGAGCCTAGACATACGCACGAAAGGAGGGGTCTCCATGACTTTTGCAGACGTAAAACACACATACGTCTCATGCCAAACCTCTGAGACCAAACAATCCCAGATCTAAATAACACATCTAAATGATTCAGAGAGTTGGAACACATTGATACTGGTACGTATGGAGTATGTATCCAATGAGAGTTGTCACCAAAAACAACAAAAGAAACACGACACAATGAGGAGAATCCAGGAGGTCATGGAGCAGTCATCACAAACCCTCCGAGCATCGATCGATGAGTCACAGTCACGATGGTGCCACCACATCCAAGAAAGAGAGACGACACATCATGACAGACACCAGCACAGTGTCGATGAATGATGCGTCACTGTTTCTTTTTATTCCCCTCATATGTTGGATGATTTCATGCCGGCTGGAGTCAAACGTCCTGCTCAGACACTCGAACCAGATTTCTCGGAGTACACGGACACAATGAGGCGGAAGATGGAGGAACAACAGAGTCGCTTTGTCCCAAACGTTCAGACGAGTCTGTCTTGCATGGATGGGTTCTCCAGTTCAGCTCGGGGTCAAGAAACTCATGACCAGGGGACCAGTTTGGCATGTTGGAAATACCCTATGACGTGTATTTATAGAAGCTCTTGAATTCTTCTTTGTTACACGCTGTCACTTGTGACAGGGTTGAACTGGTTCATAGCCCACCCAGCATCAGATTTACCACAACCACTGACATGCAAGAGCAAACACCGCAGATCATAGAGGTGGTCTGACAGATTTTGCATTGAGTCTACATTGAAACTGACTATTTCCTAAAGCTACTATTATATTTCTTCTCCTCTAAACTCATTAGAAAGTAGATCAGGTAGCAATGGAGAATAAGGGGAAGTTTTCTCAAAGTTTGTATGTAATTAGACTTACAACCAGTAGAGTGTGGATGCTAAGAGTGCTTCTGTGATGGCTTTACTTTTCAGGCCTTGGAGGATACATATCTCACAGTCAGTCTACTGCTAAAAGACTCAAAACCACCTTCATGGTCGTCACACAAAGATTTCCCACATCATCTTCACAGATATCAAAACGGCAAAGACCCCAATGTCCAGTCAGGGGCAAAACAAAAGATGGTGGTGACTGCCGGAGGGTTCGACGTCCTCTCACACACAGACTCACACGTTGAAACACAACCACTCACAGGTAGCGCGGTCGGTCAGGGATAAAAGCAGCAGCAGCAGCAGGAGGAGCAGGAGGAGCAGCAGGAGGAGCAGCAGGAGTGAGCGTTTTAGTGTTAGTGTGCAGGGCGGTGACGTGGTCCAGAGGCAAGAGGTCGAGCATCAGAGGAGGAAGGAGGGTGAAAGAAAACCAGTCAGATTTATTTATTTCTTTTGTAGCGGCTTCCTCATCCCAGGGAGAGAAGTACAGTTAGCTTGTTGCTAATTCAAAGCATAAAAGAAAAAGAAAAAAACGAGGAATAAACAGAAACATTAACAAAGATACTTCGACATAAGCAACTGGACGACACCCAGAGGATGAGGACTGAAGGTAGACGACACACTCGACATCCATAACACAAACCGACAAACAGCTTTATGGTCCACAACCATAAACGACATCTCGCCGCTAATGCTAGTGCTAGCGTGCTTGCTAGCATGTGAGCAAATATGGCTGCATGGGCAGGTGTCGCGTTTTCTGACTTAATATTCTTCAGAAAACAACGCCAAATGCTGCATTATTAAACTTAGGGCAGTAGGTATACTGTAAATAAATAAAATATGATAAAAATATGACAAAAAAAATCCAGCTAACTGTTAGCTCCTTCTTAATACCAACTTCCTGTTTATTGCTTTTACGGTTTTTGTTCAGAACTATTTACGTTTGCGATATAGTGAATATTTCATTTGAGTTACAGACAAGAGGACAAATCTAACTATTCCAAATAAGATAACTAGTTAAATAAAACTGTTAGGGACTTGGGAGGAGGTAAAAGCCGATGGGAGAGGGGTCAGGGTGTGGGGGAAGTGGACGCAGCGTGAGGTGAACACGACATTTTGAGGGTTGGTGACATATGGACTACTGGTGTGTGTAGGTGCTCAGTGGAGTGGATTACAAAGATGTAGTTAGTTAGTTAGTTACTGTAGTTCAACTCTCTAAACAAAGTGTGAACTCATTAGAAACTTTCCTGTTTCAACTGAAACTTGATACAGATTCTTAAGCATGAATTTATTCAAGTTTTGTAAATAAAAGTCGTCAGTGAGGAAGTTTTCTTATTTTAAACTGTTGTTGCACTGCAAATTATTTGGTTCTCAGCAAATAAAAAAACTAAATTTTTCTTGTTTTGAAACAAGTTTTGGAAAATGTTATATTAAGTGTTCAACACTACATTATAATCAAGCAACAACAATCTTATTTAAAGAAATCTTGTCAAGAGAAATTTGCTGTCTGTGCAGTATAATATTTGTTTGACAATGACTTGTTTTGAGTAGCTTTATTCTCAGATTGTTTTTTCCTTTTTGTTTTGTAGTTCAGGCTTGGCCAGATCAGTGCTTACAAGACGATATTTCACATCGAGTGTCATCCAGTCCTTAAGGGTGCCTGGTAATGTGCTCTCAGTCTCAGAAACAGAATAGTGACTTTAGGTGGGTGTGGTTTTCATCCTTTACTACTCTCATTTCGTCTCTGCTGGTCCGTCCTCTGGACCCGTGGAGTCCGGGCCGTCTTCCTCGGCTGTTTATCGGTTATGTGCTGTACTCTGTACCTACCGGCTGCAGCGGCGGGCTGCGTCCGTGCGTGTGGCGTGGTGCGGAGGGGCGACGCGCCCCGGGTGGGGGGAGTCGGACTGGGGCTGCTGGGACTGTGTTCCTGCTTCAAGAACGGGCTGTCCAAACGGCCTGGCGGTCGTGGAGGGCAGGGACGACACACACACACAGCCGACAACAGAGCCGAGCCGAGCCGAGCACGCAGATTCAAAAAAACAAAAGACGTGGGACAGGAGACGAGGGACGAGACGACGCAGCAGGACAAGAGAGGAGGACAGGGAGACAGACAGAGACCGAGAGAGGGAGGAAGGAGGACAGGAGGTCAGAGTCAAGACACAAGAAGTGGAAAGCCTCAGAGGGGAAAAAAGTGAGAGGCAAGAAGATGGAGGAGTCTCGTGGAAACCCGTGAAGAAGGAGGAGGAGGAGGAGGAAGAGGAGACAATGGAAGAAGTTGTTTCCACCAAGATGGAGAAAAAAAATTGGAGGAAGAAGTTGGTGAGTTAATAAATGGAGTGAGTGAAAAGGAGTGAAGATGGTGAACACAAATGTGAGTCCAGAGGTGGAAGAAAGACAGAGGGAGAGAATGAGTGAAATAATATAAGGAGAAGAGAGAGAAAGAGAGAGAGATAAAATAAGAAGAGAGACAGAAAGAAAAGCGGTTAGTGTGGCCTGAAACACACTGATTGAGAGCATGCAGTTAGGCAGGAATGAAACGCTGGAGGCTGTTTGTTAAATCCTCATTGTTCGAGAAAAAATGAATTCATGTCTCTGAATAATGAAAAATTCTCTGAGAATGAATCAACTGTTGGGAAAAAAAATGTCTTAAAACCATGTTAAATTTCACTGACTGAGATCAGTTATTAATAGATGAATGCTACTGTCCTATGTTTAGCATTTTTTAGTAGCCCAGAATATTAATATGTCTTATTTACCATGAAATATTCAGGTTGGTCATGGTTCAACATGAGGTCTGATACTGAGTAGAGGACATTAAAGTTGCACAGAGATGGGAAAACAAGAAACCAGAGGGGAAAAACTTAAGATAAAAAATTGACTAAATATTTGGATTCTGTCATAAAATTACCATTAAACTGTGAAAAACAGAACGGACGAACAAATCTGGACTCAGGCTGCTGCAAATGAGACTCCGACTGGTCGTGACAGACACTGACGCAGCAGACAGACGACGAGCAACGATAAAATGCACAAATTAAAATCAAAGTCACGTAAAAACGGCAGAGACGGGAGGAGACGCTCTGCCAGGGCGTCACATCGTCATCCCCGCCCGCGACTCCTTCCTCAAGCAGCTTCATTAGCTTCCACTAACAAAGGACGAATCCCTGAGAAGAAGCCGTTACGTTTCTGGTTTTGAGGAAGCGGCAGCTGGACAGATGTTGAGCAGGATTCGAGAAGCCGAGACGAAGACAGAAAAACAATCTTACTTCCCTTCCATCTGTCCTCCACTCCCGGAGGCTCCAAATACATATTTACTCTTTCTTTTCAGTCGTTCCCAACATTTGAGAATTCATCCCATTGCCCACAGAAGCCATGAGACGATCAACAAATGGAACCTCTCTGCCTTACATTAAGAGGAGAAAACCCAAAGAAAAGTCAGACTTCTTGAACTTGTTCTGTTGTGTCATATGAGTAAGTTAAACCCATTGTTTTTCTTTTGATGAGAACAAAAGGTAGAAGCTTGTGTTTCTGGCTTTAATGAGGCTGTGGATGAAAAGTTGAAGCCAGATCTGGAGTGTTTACCGGTCCTGTGGATGGAGACGGGCGAGGTGTCGACACTGATGGTCATGGCTCTCTCCTTCTGCTTGAAGAACTCTCTCGGGTTTCCTGACCGCTGGGCGATGATGGCCTTTGCCTCCTGGAGCAGTGAAAACAGAAACAACGTGTGAGGTCAGTCCAGGAAATGACTTCCTGCTGAGGGTTTTTCTGTTATTAACTGTGATACTGTTTCTATGAGACACAGTTCACACAGTCACTTGAACGGCGCCACCTAGATGTAGGTCACACATAGGTAAAAATATAGGTCGTAAATATAGGTCGTACACAACCCCAGAGAAATTGTTCGACTAAGGATGCTTGAGAGTGGAGCCAGGCCAAAACAATGAACAAATCTGACTTAAAACAATAAAACAATGTGATTTCTGTAGTTCAGTTCAGTTTTAGCCACTTATTTTGATCAAATACTGTTTATCAGTCCTCCATATTTGTAGATCTATGGGAGTTTGTGGAAAAGGTTGCTTCCTCTTCACTATCTTCAGCTTCAGTGATCTTTTTCTCTCGTATTACTGCTCCTATCTATTTCTATTTATCTCTGACTCACCTCCACCTCAGACTCCTTCTTGTCCAGGTTGAGTTCCTCGATGCTCGGCACATTTGCCTGCAGAGAAAGACAAAGATAGAGATGTTAAATAAATAAATAAAAGAATAGAAAATGGAACACTTCTGAACAGATCACAGAGACTTTCCGTCCAGACAGTCACACAGCGCCACCAGCGAGGGGCGGCAGAGACTCAGGTTTGCTTCGGACACAAAGAGACAGGAGCAAAGACTGAAGCTTATCAGATGGTAAACTTCATGTCCGACCTCCATCACTGTCTCCAAAAGGCAAATACTGGTTTGGTTTTCTGATATTTATCACACACATTGAAGCAAATGCATGAGGTTTGAGTTTGGGTTGTTGCAGCTGAGCTCCCTGTGCAGCTTCAGACTGTAGTTATAATATTGTTTTCCTCGACGTTGCAGCTTTAATTGCTTTTACCATTTGCCTCTCAGTGTGTTGGTCCAGTGGGTGCATTTCCTCTCATGCAAAATCAGCATAAAGTGCCTTTTAAACTTAATTAATACTTAGTGAGCATCCTGCAGCTTTGAGGCATTAGTTTGTTTTTGTTTTTTTTCTTTTTTTTCTTTTTCCTCTAATTGCTCTGCACTATATTTTCTCCTCAGCACACTTCAGGCAGTCTGCACGGCCGACACACAGAATACCGTCTTGTTGTTGCAGTGCCTCATCAACAAAAGGATTACGGGCCTTCTGGGTGTTAATCTTCCAGGAAGCAGCTCAGTCATTGATAACCTGCTGCTTTCTTCCCCCTCCTCCAGCAGAAACAAACACTCACAACAACAACAACAACAACACGTTGTGCAATGCAGCATGACTGCAGCACATGGAGGAGTTTCAGGAGATGTCCAAGAGATCTCAAAGAGGCTCTGGTGGCTTCATGTGCATCTGTAAGAGCTGTAACACACACACACACAGACTCTGACTCCTTCATTTACATTCTGCCGAAGCATAAGATCGCTCCCCTTAGGAAACAAACCCTGCTGCCATATAAACTGATTACAGATTTGCATCGTTGTGGAGTAAAAACCAGAGGCACGACCGCGACATCCTCCAGGTAGTTTTAGGGAAATAAAAATTATGTTTTAGCAGCTGAGTCACCAGAGAGAACGGAATGCACTGCAGGAAATAATGGAAACGACAGGAGAACAAAGCCTGTGACAGAGAGGTGTGTTTCTATATGAGTGATGATAAAACAAGCACCCTGGCTGTTTCCAGTCAGGACTTCTCATGATGGAAACTTACGATGGAGGCCTGGTTCCTCAGCCTTTCTCGAGCCTCCTCTTCCTCCTGCAGCTTCTTCCTGTTGTCACACATCATGAACACACACTTGTGATGATCAACGTCTCTCCAGGGAAAACACTGGATCTATCCAGGAGTCACACAAACTATGACAAATCACCATCTGAATTCATTAGAAAGTGAAAATGTGACATAACCTCATGTCAAAGGGATAATATGAAGTCTAATTACAGATAAGTACAGACATTGTATGTAGAGTACATGGCTATATAGTAATATCAATACAAAGACAAACAGCTCATCATTTCTATAAGACATGTTGC
This sequence comes from Karalla daura, assembly GCA_029224185.1. Lineage (NCBI taxonomy): Eukaryota > Metazoa > Chordata > Actinopteri > Chaetodontiformes > Leiognathidae > Karalla > Karalla daura. The sequence goes on along the minus strand of CM055204.1, from coordinate 18,568,389 downwards.
ATGGGACAAATCAAGGCACAATTAATTCCAAAGAAACAAATATAAGAAAAAAGAAAGTTTACCATCAGAGATTTTTCTCATCTTGTTCCTTAAAATGCTCAACCAAAAGTCTGAATCAAACTCGGCAGCTTTGTGACTGTGAATGAGCTATTTTTATATCGGCTCAATCTGCTAATTCAAGTGCCAGTTCATAACAAATGTTCTCCTAACAGGCTCACAGAGGAAGGAGGAGGAAGAGGAGGAGGCAGACAACAGTGATTGTTCTGCTTTGTCTACAGAGTTGAACCTCATCACTCATGTAATATCAAACGTCTGTAAGCTCATAAAAACACCGGCAAAACGAGATGTGTTTGGGTCCTTCTGCACAATAGGAACATGATCCTGAGCATCTTCATCTTATGGCATTAACACAGGGTTTTATAGAAGTGTTAGAGGGTTTTATTCTAAGTTTGAAGAGTTGTTGGGATTGAACTTTATGATGTGTGCTTTGTGCTTTTTTCACCTGTGCTCCTCGATCTGCTGCTCCCTCTCGCGGTACCTCTTCTCGCGGTTCTCCTGCTCTTTCCTCTCCAGCTCCATCCGCTCCTCCTCGTAGCGCTGCCGCTCCTCTGCCGCCTTCTTCTTCTCCTCCTCCTTCCTGAGCTCCTCCTCGCGCTTGAGAGGAGAGGGGGGAAAAAAAAGACGAAAGCCCCAAAAAAGGGAGAGAAAGAGAGAAAAGCTATCTGGAATGTTCAAAGCAACACATGAGGTTTATCCATCACCCAGAAATGTGCTGATATGTTTTATATATAAGTTTCAGATTCCCTCCCTGTGGCTCCGTGAGGAACGCTGTCATTTCGCATTTTGTTGGAGAGCACTGAAGGCAACACGGCCACAGGACGCTCGACTTTGTTTTCCACTTCCGGTCAAATCACTTCAGATCAGTTTGATAAATTATATACAGAGTAACACAAAAAGAATCGACAGCTGATAGTTTATCTATTATTTAGCATTAGGACTAAACCCTACTTCTTGTTTCTTTGCACAAACTATTCTATGAAACTGAAACTATGAAACATCCTCTAAAGTCAAAACAAGTGTAACTATCCCTAGTGAAAACTAAACAAACTGTGAAACTCTAAATCATAATTATCTTTTCACTTTGCTTTTTCGCTTCCCTCTGTTGCTTCGTTCCTTCATCCATCTCAATTTCCCTCCGCCCACTGCGTCTCCCCCTCCACTCCTCCTCCCCTCCCCCCACCTCCCTCCCTCCCTCCCTCCCTCCTCTCCTTCAGTACCTTGGCTTGCTCCCAGAACTCCTCTCTATTGATTTTCTTCATCTCCACCTCGGCGTTGGTCTTCTCGTACACCGTGCCCTGCGTCGGAACAGGAAGAGAGGACGAGTTAACCCGTGACGAGCGGGAGAACAGCGCGCGCTACAAACCACTCAAACCGCGGATGGATTTTGGTCGAACGGGTGTAAAATGACCAGAGTCCCAACAGAAATACACGGAGTCTCTTCTCACCAGTATCACAACTGGAACCTAATGCATCATTTGCTATACATGGACCTCCTTAACTGAGGATGCTAATGCTCCTTTATCAAATACACAGTGGAACCTCGACTTACACTTCTAAACATGTATTTCAATATTATATTAAAACAGCCATATGTTTACAGGTTATATGACTGTTTTGGGGGGGAACAACAAATTTTCATATTTTAATAATAGGAAAATTCTAAGATCTCGAGGTTCGGCTGTACTGGTAAACAGAAAATCTTCACCACGTCTCCGTGCTCCTCGTCCCGGGTTCTGAGGCGGCTCAGGACCGGACTGGCCACCACCGCCATCCCGTTGGTCAGACGCTGCCCGATGGCTGAGGGGTCGATGTCGTCCAGGCTGCTGGCGTTGACGATGACCTCCACGCCCTGCAGAGGCACAGAGGAGCACGAGGAGCAGGAAACGACGTGAGGCTGTGGGAGGAACTGGGAGAACTGCACTCATACCGTAGCTACAACACTCCAGCTAGTGAAGTACCACTCCCTCAGGTTTGGACTGAGGGCGCCGCTCGAGCTGATGTTACTTTCCAGCACTGGTCGAGCACTAAAATTTAACGCTGTTGTCGTATTTATTTGGAAGTATTTGTTAAATTATGTGTGTCTATGTGTATGTGTGTGTGTGTGTGTGTGTGTGTGTGTGTGTGTGTGTGTGTGTGTAGGTCATTGAAAGCACCGTCAATGTGGTGCGGTTGAAGCTGTGTGGGAGAGAGAACTGCCACTTAGAATAATGACACTTCACAAACACACACACACACACACACACACACACACACACACACATGCGCAGGTACTGTATAAATGAAACACCTCTGCTTTAATCTTGATCTTTTTATCTACTGCGCCAATCCAAAAATACATCCTTGGCCAGGTGTACAGGTCAATACTGTGCTGTGTAGGACAAACACACACACACACACACACACACACACACACGCGCACACACACACACACACACAACACCTATACATGGAAACCCAATGGGTGATTGTCATTCAGCTCAGAGATTACTTTAAAAAGAGATGGTCTTAGTCATGTAGTGTGAAACACACACACATCTCTCTCTCTCTCTCTCTCTCTCTCTCTCTCTCTCTCTCTCGTCCCTTCTCTTTGATCCTCCTACAGGTTTAATGTGTTCTAGCTTCTTGTTGTAATTTACTGAAACTAGACAAATACTCAAACACTCAAAATGACACATAATGATGACATCATGTGTGAAGTCACAATATCATATAAGTTTGTAATTATTCAATCTTATACCAGTTCAATCTTCCACAAAGAGAGAGGAAATTCCAGTGAACACTCAGATATGACTACGCTCAGATTACTATTCACACAGAGACAATTCTGAGGATTTTAAAGAGATAGATACCACTGTTTGACTCTTAACATCATATTTATGTGACTGTTTGACTGATATAATGAATCAGTCACTCAAACTATTGACAGATACTCAAAAAGTAAAAGATTAGAGTACTTTCGGCATATGCCAAGTCGATGTGGTTGTCAGAAGCTTACAAAGACGTACAAACGTACTAGAACGAACGATTTGCATGCTTGTGTTTAGAAATTAGTAAGTATTTGGAGAAATACCGCAGTGGGGCTGACCTGGAAGAAGTCAGCGATGGTGGCGACGTGGCTGGCACAGGCACACTTCCTGGCATCCGGCACATCTTCGCCGACCTGAAAGATGGAGGAAAGAGAGGGATGGAGAGAGAGAGAGAGAGAGAGAGAGAGAGAGAGAGAGATCATCAAAAATAAGTCAGAGCTGCAGGGAGGAGGTCTGAGTGGAAGAAGAACATTAAGTGCATTAAAAGTCCTTCATTTTTTGATGTGTTTTTTGATATTTTTCTGTAACTTCTCATAGAGATCTCCCTCCCTCTCTCCCTCTCTCTCTCTCTCTGGGGTAGTTGTTTCTTTTGACGAGGACAGATCTCCCCTGGCTGAGCTCCTCATTAGCGTCTTTGTTGGGCCGTGGTCACGTTTGGCGGCTGGAACGCTCGTATGGTATCGTGCGTTTCAGTAATCACCGCTCATTCACAGCCACACAATGCAGACGCGCCAGAGCGGCAATTACAGAGGGAAGCGGACCGCTCCGTCTCATCTGGATTTGAGGCAATTTGTCTCCCAATAACAAAAAACGCTAGCGCTTTACTGTCTCGGGCAAGCGGAACAAAAGAAAGAGGAGAATGAGCATGAAATGTATTTGCTGGATACTTAAAAGTTTATGTTAAACTTTGCTACCGACAGGTTTATTACCAGTATGTTTGGATACACTTTCGGCCTCTTCTTGGCCAGTGAGATATTAACAGTGTGAAATTATGACGGACTGGCTCAGCTCCAGCTGTCATTTAAACACTACACGTCTGGTCCTTCCTCTCGCTTTTCAACCCATAATGAGCATAATTACCGGATCTTTCTTCCTCTCTTTCGACCCCTCGAACCTTCTAGAAACTCAGTTTGAGAAACAACAGCGAACCTGGCTTTAATGAATGCATCCGAGAGGCATCACTAAGTTAAGGCTCCATATTTCATTCATCTTGGCTGCTGCTTCTTGTTTATTGCTGTCTGATAACATGTGAAATTCATTTGTAATGGGCGCACTTTCACAATAAAGCTTTCTGACTTCAAGGACTGACTTTTTTCTCAGGCAATAAAACAACTTCATTAGAGAACAGCTGCTCATTTATTCTAAAATGTATGAGTTAATAACATGCCTTTCTTAGATATTATGTCACATATCCTATTACTGAGATAAATCAGGCTTTGCATCAACTTTGACCTTGAGCACAATCCAGTTGTCTGTTACCCATCTTCTTCCAGATTCTCTCTGTGTGTATAATGAGCTGGGAGTGAGAGCAGGTTGGAAATAAAGAGGTTGTGCTATGATATTGTACAATAATAACACTGTACAATCACTGACCAGGGCGTGAAATTCTATTACACAACCATCGGCCTTAGGGAAACGAGTCCAGCCTGAACTAAGTTATTACTATGAGGATACGTCTTTAGAAGTTGTTGGCACGTTCTAATTTTCCCCATTATGTCGATGATGAAGAAACCCAAACTGGAATCATATGGACTGAACTCCATGTGTTCAGGTTATCTCACTCTTCCTCTTTCTTTCTCTCTCACCACTCAGGACTCTCTCTCTCTATGTGAGAATGTCAAGTTGAGAAAGAGAAGCATTCATCTCAGGCCTCTCAGATGCTCCTGCCCAGCATTTCAGTGGCTGTCAGACTCTCGCCTCGATAAAATGAGCTCAGAGATCGCAAATTATTCATTTTCTGCCTGTTACATTTCACATTCACCTCAAATTAAACGCAGCACACACTTTCTCCAAGTTACGCAGTGACCCCAATCTGCTCCTTTTAAGTCTGTCTGGCCTGTGAGTGGAAGGTCACAAGTTCTGCACCAGCCCACATCTGCTCTCCTATTCTAACCACCAGAATAAATGTTTCGCTCGACTTGATGCAGACAGGATGTCTATTTGCGTCAGTCGTGGCTGCACCTCTTCATCTTCTTCTTCTTCTTCTTCTTCTTGGCGTAAAAGTATCGGCATCTGACTTCTAAAAACCAGCGATCGAGCAGCAAAATATTTGTGGTTGCTCAGCAGCAGTTTTCTCTCTTTTTTACTCCCTCGACATAGCAACATCAGCATCATTAGCTTCATCTCAGTGTTTATCATGTTTGATTTATGGTGATATTGTTTTTGTTTTGTACATCTTGGGATTAAGGTCTGTCCTTGTTTTCATCCCATCATGGATACTAAACATTAACACTGAAACCCTTGTAAAAGTTTTTCAGTGTTGAAAAAAGCAGAAATGTTAGCTTTTTAGCTACTATAGCTGTTGAACTGTGACCACTGGACCTTTTGCACGTACCGTAACCTGCTGAAACTGCAATAAAAAGCCTGTGTGAGTTAAAGAGAGAACGGCCGCACTAAAACACACTTAAATGCCAGTATATTATTACAGATTGCAGGATATTGTGATGGTGCACCCAATAAAACGAGCTCTCGCTGTTTCCGCTGACTCTGCAGCTCTGTGATTGGACGGCGAGGACGCGACCTGGTTCCAGGTCAGAGACAGGGCGTGTCCTTGTCAAACCAGCTAATGAATTAAAAAACAACCCTCGACCCTTAATGACTCTGATGTTCCCCTTTACCAGGCTGTGATGACTTTCCAGCCTGTGTGCTTGCGTGTGTGTGTGTGTGTGTGTGTGTGTGTGTGTGTGTGTGAGTGCTGCCCGGGGTGCTTGGCGCCCCACACTCACCCAGTTGATGAGGATGTATCGTGGCAGAGAGGAGTTGGGCTCCTTCAGGCTGCAGAAGCCGTACATCACCCTGCCGTTGTCAAAGGTCAGCGTGATCTCTGCCAGGCCGCCTCCTGCACACCACAGGCCCGGAGAAGAAGAGGAGGAAGAAGAGAAAGACGAAGAAGAGATGTCAGAGCTGCAGACGGGGGGATGAGGTGGGAACGTCAACAGACATAGAAACTAACCGTGTTAGGAAATGGAAAAAAAAAAAGCAATCAGAGATGTGGGTCTGTCAGCACCAGACGATCTGCTAGATCGTGTTGTTAGGATGTGTGATTATGATAACAGGAAATGTTTTGGTCTGCAGTTGGATCTGTGCACGCACACGCACACGCACAAGCACACACACGCACACACTCAGACAGTCATTAGAAAAAAGAGCTAAATCCTGTCTGGGAATAGTGCAAAGGGTGAAACTGGACTTTCAATCTCTCAAACTGATTTTATATGATATAATAAGAAGTGTTTGGCTTCATGGAGCTCCCATGTTGACAATAGTTCTGGCACATCTGGCATAAGATCACGCAAATTAAAGAATAAATGGTTAATTGTGACAAAAAGACACTCATAACAGTAAAGTAATAGATTCAAAACTTTCTGTAATCTCCTCCATCACCTCTATCTTCATTTCCATCCAATCCATTAGTTCAGCTTTACTGCTTATTCACTGTTTTGAAAATTATCAACACAACATTTCTTTGTTCTACTTCATTTAACTAAAAGCCATTATTAGTTATAATGTAGCAGATACAGTAAAGGGCTGCACTCTAAATGCATGATGAGTCACATACAACATTAAAGTATGTTTCCAACTGCACAATTATATAAAACACATTAGTAGTACATTTTTTATTTCAGTTGACTTTCATATATATTTATATTTTGCCATACAGTATATGTACCATTGCTCCTTGAATGATTTAACCACTCCAACCAGTGCAGATTTACTTGAGGCTGCCTGAGATTATCATCCTGTCATTTCCCAGATTGTCAGACACAAACACACACACACACACACACACACACACACACACACACACACAGGATTGTTCTCTGCCGGCTTTCTGATCTGCGGAGGCAAACGGATCCCTCCGGGGTTTTACAGTGCAGATGAACAAACGTTGTTTCCTCTCCGTCTCTGCTGAAATATTCACGTCTCTCTGAGGAAAAACCGACGACATGAAGGAAAACTCTTCGTCCTGCGTCTCCTCATCGTTACCGAGGCAGCTGCAGCTCGTCCCTCTCGTGTGATCGGCAGTTTTTATATTCAGGACTTGATTGCGTTAGACTCTCAGAATGAGATGCGATTCTCATCCAGAGCGGATCGATGGAGAAACCACAAGACGTGTCCAGTTCCATTCTAAACCTATTATGTATGCCAGGACGTAATAAGGAGAGCAGCATCACTCAGTTATTAATGATAATGTGTCTCTCAGCAATGCCTGTAATAATAATAATCGGCTAATAAACAGATAGTTTGATTGTGTTTTCAGAGCCTCAGTGGTTTAGTTTGGATGTAAAGCAGCTGGTTGTGGTTTTATTTAGCTAGTTTTATTAATTTATTTATTCATAAAAAGGAAGGAAAGTTTGCATTTGTTTGAGAGCTATTTTCAGTGACGGAGCCAGGCTCAGATTGGCAGATGGGAAATTCTCATAAATACATGAATCCTCCTGCCATATCCCACTTTCTTTTTCTTTTTTTTTGTTGGAATCTAATTGGGGGATGCGCTGTGGCCAAATTATCCTACTGTAATGTGTTTAAGTGGTACAGAGGGTCATCACCTCCCTCCACACTATTACAAGCAAAGCTGTCCATCTGCGTAATGTCAGGATATAAAAAGACATAAAGAGAGCAGGGCAGAGAGAGACACGCACGAAACAACGTGTTACGACTGCAATTTTTTTTCCAAGGGAACTCATTTATGAGCATTACTGATGCCATATCTGTCGCAACGCCAAATGGAGAGGAAGAGGAAAGAGTCTGGACAGATGAGATGAGGCTGAGTGCAGTGAAAAGCCGGAGTAAGAGGCGCTGGGTGCCAGTTTGAGCTCGTCTCATGGACTGTAGTCACAGTGTGACAGAAAGCGGTATGTGGGGAGGAGTGTTCCAGGCCAAAAATGGCCAGGGTCGAATTTTGTTTTCAGTCTTCATTCTGGGCATAGAAATGCACATTTCATGCTACATTTCTGAGATATTTTGACTAGTTTTATTTTTTTATTTTTAGGGGGAGTATATTTCATGCTACAGTGGTGGATGAAAACACACAGATGGGGCTCTTATTCAGCTCGGCAGCACAAAAGATGAACAGTACTGGCTTTCCCAAAAGAAAAAAAAGAAAAATGAAGAGCGATCACCAAACATGTGAAAGCCCGCGGGCAGTAGTAAGAATAAGTAAGAATAATCCACTGCAACGTGTAATTTCCAATCAGAGACGCCCAGTCTCAACCCTTAAGATACTGTTGTTTTAAGATTAAAAAAAAAAGAAAGAAAAACTTGATAAGACATTGAAGAGTTGAAATAAGTTCACTTTTGAGAAACTGGGACGAGTCGGTTGGATGTGGAGTCAGTTGCCGTGGCAACGCGTTTTGTTTTTAGCCGCAGCCGCTGAATTCGTGCCTCCGGCTTCTTCTTCTCCACGGCAACAGTCGCTAAGGATAACCTGTGTGAGCCGTAAAGAGCCAAATTTTCTACCTAAGCTAAACAGAGGACAAAAAAAACCCCAAAAATGTGAGAAATGTGGAATAATTCAGTGAAGAGATGGCCCAGCCTTAAACCCCGTGTGGCACAGCTTTCCACGAGACTGTGTTTTTGTGCTGAGAAACATTGATCATTAAAATGAAACTCCCAGTGGGGCTTAAAAGTGAGGTAAAACACTCCAGAACAAGAGTGCAAGTCACGTATTTATCCGAATTATATCCGAAACTGAAGATTTTGCGCGTCACTGACGCTCGTTTGCTTGGGTGCTTGGCAAGAATTGAGTAAACGGGAATAAAACATTTATTCACGTTTTTTTTGTTATTTACGTTGCTAATAAACCATTTGCACACACTCACATCTCAGATACGACAATGCGGCGACGCTCTCGCCGTCTGGACGACAGTGTGAGTGTGTGTACCAAACAGTTGCGTCTCATTAAATGATAATGATCATGTGGCGCCCCATTAACTGTCGTAATAATGAGCCCGGCTCTCTAATGGCTCCGTAACAATCAGGAGACAAAGAACATTATAATTCTTTCCACCCCCTAAAGCAACATCAGAACCTGCAGAGCTCATCACTGTGTTTTTTTCTTCTTTTTTTTGCAGAAGCAAATTACAAAACGGTGCCTGTGATGCTGACATGTTAACAGGAACCCGTGTTCATTACGGGACACAAAAAAGAATAACAGTGTGACGTCTCATTTTGGGGCAGATTAGATTACTGAATCGGGGAGAGACAGAGAAGTGTGAGCTTACCTCCTGACGATGCCAGTGTCAGATCGTTGCTGTCATCCTCATATGTGTACAAGGCCCTGTTAAAACACAGAGAGCGTATGTGTCAGAACATCACAGTTTCGTACAGCTTGTGTTCGTGGAGGCAGACGGAGCAGATGTCCCGTCCTGATAATCGGGTAATAAAACCAGAGCCGCGTTTCAGGCATCGACGGGCATGTTAGCAGCTCTGCGAGGCCGCTAATACAGACCATGAGACGCTAATGTGAGCTAGAGCTTCTCATATAACATGGATTTATTCACAAAGCTACTCACAGTAAATGCAACCAGTGACATCATACTATAGAAAATGCTGTGTCACTGTGTAGCTAGTGTAGCTAGCTAGCTAGTGTCCTCGCTTCGTTTAGCTAGCTAGCTGGCTGGCTAGGTGGATTGCTGGATAAATATAGAGAGATAGATCAGATAGATAGATAGATAGATAGATAGATAGATAGATAGATAGATAGATAGATAGATAGATAGATAGATAGATAGATAGATAGATAGATAGATAGATAGATAGATAGATAGATAGATAGATAAAACTTGGTAAATCTTGACGATAATAGTAAATAGTATACATAAATTAATCACAAAGGAAGAGAGAAAATACAAAAACATCATATGAAAACATATACAATATGAAATCGAATATGATATAAACATATGAAAAGAAGCTAATAGAAGTCCTGAGCCCTCGCTTTCTTGGTTCCATTCTAAAAATACTGAGAAATGTAGACGGTCATTACAGTATTGACGACACCAAATGTGGCGCTCAGCGCCGTGCATGTGATTACCAGAGACGGCCGAGGCAGAGCTCGGTAATGCGTTCTCCTGTTTTAAAAGCCCCATCTGTCCCGTCTCACCACTTCACACATTAGCAGTATTGGTTCAGCGTGTTGTCTGTAAACACCGCGACGCTCCTCAGAAACACGACCACGCTCCTCCACACCACGAGACCCGCGTCACATCGCCGACTCATCGATTGACTTCAGATAACAAATCAGACGCTTTCTGATGACACAAGACGCAAAGTGTTGCAAACCTCTTTAGGATGACCGGCAGAGCGGCTCGATCTGCTCTAGTGTCTGTGTCTATAAAGCAGATTACTTGCTCTGATTAATGACTGTGGGAACTCTGGGAATTACTACAGCGGGACATTCGGTGACCTGCAGCGGTTGTTCTGCTGGCCTGACGCGACCTCTGACCCTGAGTCCAAATCTAAACCCTCACAGGAAGTGGAAATCGGACAAAACAACCTCATCTCTTGTCCTAAAACTTGAGCAATCGCTGCATCCGAATCACTTTTTATATTACGGATATATATTATACACATGCACACACACCTGTGATCAGGTGAAATGGCGGTGACAGCTTAGAGTTCAGCCCACCATTCATTCTCTGATTGGAACGGTGTGACCTGTAAAATCGACCTTGCTGTAAAGTCTATTAACCTGCAGGCTGGGCTAAATTAAATGCAACAAAGCAACAAATCTCTCTGTGGATCATTACATCTACAGGTGAGGTCTTTATCCCCTTTGCAGTGACCTTTGGTTGACACCTTAACCTAAAGTAATATTCACACGTTTTTCTTCTATTTTCTATTAATGAAAAGTATACTTTTAGTTCAAGAGCACTTGTCCTCACCCCTAATAAGATGCTACTTGTGTTATTATCTATACGTACTCTATTGTGACACTGTCACAAGGAGATTCTTGACCCAAATGTTGAACTTTTAATTGCAGATTGAGATCGTAAACAGAGCCGGAGAACAAAACAAACAACTTGACAAACCTGACTAACCTGATGAAGACTAAATGTATTATCATATCAGGGAGACAAATCCAAGAGCACACAGAAACTGAACACACACAGGGCTGGCTGACTACATTAAAACACGAACATAATGAGGTCTGACCTTCAAAACGAGACGGAAAATAACGAACTCAACATCAGCATTTTGTTTGAATGACGGGCCATCTGCTGGGTCGGGTCAGGCGGAGTTAAAGAGGATTTTAAAGTCGTGAATGTTAGTTCTGATCTGGGGGCATTATGGTTTTTACAGTCGGGTCTACTGTATGTGGACGAGCGAGACTAAAACTCGTCCCCAAAGGTCTGAACAAAACATATCTGTGCTGCTCACTTTGATGGCGGCTGCGTCAAATCAATCAAATCAGGAGAAGTGAAAACCAACAAGATGGATTTTTTTCCCCCCTACATACAGTATTAAATGCTGGCATTGGGGTTGGAGAAATTACCATTTAATCTATCGGGGTTTAGACTGGAGATTATAAAGTCCGGCCCAGTGCAGCACTGTAGATTATTGAAGATTATTATTTATATAAAACTATTTAATAAACTCAAGGGGCATCGACAGGGTATTCACGTGGATTGTTAACGTGTAAAAATGCTTCAATATCTTCCTCAAATAAACTGCAGCTTCGGTCAGTTTTTTTAACAGCTTCGATTGGAAAGTCTGTGGGTCTTGTCAACATGACTTCTTTAAATACTTACTCAGAAAATATTTGTATTTCTGCATGTTTTGGGTTCCTGATGATGGGAAAAACACTTACTGGAACCTTCTTGGTAAGAATGACAAAAATCAGACTTTACGCGTTAGCCACGAGTATTTTTTGGTTTCTTCAAGGTGTGAAACTTGGAAATAGAGGTGTCAGTATTTCACCTCATGTTCTGTCATCAGTCACAGAATATAAAACGTCTGGACTTTCCCGGTCCAGCCTGGTCAAATATCACATGTGGATTCTCCATCAAAGAAGGTCTGTGTTGAGAGAGGGCTGAGAGTATGGTGCAGACGGCACCTTTTCCTAGCTCAGATTTTGTAGAAACAAAAGATCTAGATCAGATCTAGATCATACTGGTCCACCCCGGGGGCTATTGTGCCTGTTTGAAGTGAGCCAGGGTTTGTTTAGAGAGCTGTCAGTGGCTCATGCCGCTCGTCCTGATACGTATCAGTCCAGTGTGCCAGATAAAAAAAGAAACAAACCTCAATGGCCACAATTATGGGAAACACCCCATGCTGAGAATTTCCCTTTAACGTGACAAAACAACAAAACATCCGGGAACAAAAAATTGCAACAACAAATGCAAGGTATCTGGATCGAAAACCAAAACAGCATGTTACATGTTCTCCTCTTGTGCCGCAGCAGGCTGCAGGTCATATCAGAGCACAGTGAACATTTCTAGTTTTGTTCAGAATAAGAGAGAGGAGGGAGAATGAGTAGAGAGAGAGAAATGAGGAGGAGATGGGCGAAAACAGGATACAAACCGGTGACTTTCTTGCTTTGAAGTGACCATACTCATGCCAGTGATTCATGTATTACCTAGTAAATAGTTTCTCTGAATAAAGGAATGAAAAAAGATCGTATTATTCGATTTATTTGGCTCGCAGATTGCCATTTTCTAAAGGCTCGTAGGTTGAAAAACTCAACCGACAAACCTAGGATGAACATCTCAGTCATTCTGAGAAGGTCTCCTCACTTTAAATCTTGTTACGAAAAGAACAGTATTTTCACTGTAAACGCTGCAACCTTAAATCATCTGATTGAATTGTGAGGCCTAAGAGCTTTTTAATGAATGCTCACTTATAAACTTTGGAGACTGGACTGAAAAGATTTTTTTGTCTTCTGCAGCTGCACATCCTCTTGTAAATGCCTGTGTGTGTGTGTGTGTGTGTGTGTGTGTGTGTGTGTGTGTGTGTGTGTGCGTGTGTGTGGCAGGTATTACCAGCTGGACCCGGTCCAGATGACCTCATGCTGTTTGAGCCCCGAGCTTTAGTCTGGCCTCTGTCTGACTTTCTGCTGTCCTCCCCTCCCCTCTCCTGCCATCCTGTCTGTTTGTGCCGAGTCACCCTCGGCTTCCAAAACCTTTTATTTCCTCCCTCCTCCCCATGCCAGACTGACGATTTAACGGCTCTTAACATCACCCCCCTCCAAAAAAAAACCATCTCTCCCTGCTCCAATCAGCTCTGCTGATCCATTCTCTGCTCTCACTGCCAGCCCGACGCTCCTCAAAGAGACCGATTAGACTCGTGTCCACATCCGCAGCTTTAAAGTGTGACGTGCAGTAGAGAGAGAGCGCCGTCCTTCATTACCTGGTAGCACTGGACACAACCCTGCAGCATTCACATGAACAATGGATGTCTCATTTCATACTGAATTTCATGATTTCCTGACCTGAGTGGCAGGTTTCCTCTGTTTGTCATTTTACTGTTTCATTTCTTTCATGTCTCAATGGGCTTTTATTTTTCTTGTTTTAACTGTTGCTGTAATTTCTCCATTTGGCAGTTTGTACCTATAATATCTCTAAGTCTGACCACAAGTTGAGGTATATAGACAAGCATATAGATCTGTTTATATAAGTATAATACATGAACAGTACTTTAAACTTAGGCTACATGATGAGGCAACTATCATGATTTTTATGATAGCATTTGAAAATGAGTTAAAATATGCACAGTAATGTATAAATGATGAACTTTTCTTGCTGGAATAGACAAGATGAATCAGCAAAAAAAGACTGGTTTTGGTTTGTATTTCACTTGTACTGATATCAAATGTTTAAATGCAGAACATGTGCTCCTACTGCTGCATGAGCACACTGTAGTACTGCTGGAAACAAAATGGAGAGAGCGGAGCGTAGATCTGGACCTCATGCTACTAGATCCTCTAAAATCAATGAATCTGGAGGAGAGAGAGCCGGCTGTGAGCTTCACACTGAGAGAACATCTGTCCGTGATGACAACAGTGACGACTGCTCGTAACTCTACTACTGTGTACTACTACAGCCGCAGTTATCACAGGAAATGGGAATAAAAGTGAATTCCTGGAGGTAGGAAAGGAAGGAAGGACAGGTTGGGGGTGGGGGAGGGGGTGGGGAGGGGGTTATAGAGGAATAACAAGGGGAGCATAAGTCACAGCTTGAAAAAAGATGACAGATGATAAAGACATTGGTGTTAAAAGGATGGGAGATAAGAGGATGACAAAGAAACAAAAAAGCATTTAAGATTGAAAGAGCGATAGATGGATGGAGTCTCACTCACTCACTCAAAGCTCTATAAATAATTCTCTTTAAAGCAGACAGCTGTTTATTATTCATATAAAGCCCCCATGACCTAGAAACTGCTCAGTGTGTGTGTGGGAGAGAGAGAGAGTACATGTATGTGTGTGTGTGTGTGTGTGTCTGTGTGTGTGTGTGTGTGTGTGTGTGTGTGTGTGAGCATGAAGTGATGGAAGTAAGGATGGAAGAGGAGAGGAGAAGAGGAAAAGACAGCAAAAAAAAGATAGGGGACAAGATTGAGATAACAGAAGATGGGGATAAGAGGTCAGCTGATGTGACAGATAGAGAGGCCTGCAGGGTGCGTTTATTGTACCATAGTAAAACACTTACTACAGTATTCCTCATAAATTAAACAATAACATGAATTATATACAGATTCCTTTTAAGTCTGTATCACAGATAGAGATGCTTCGCATGGGTTTTGCAGTGTAACATGTATGATGATGTTGTACATTGTAAGGTCTCTGCCTGATCATGGTAGAGGACGGTGTGTGTGTGTGTGTGTGTGTACAGTAGCATGTGTGTGTGTGTGTGTGTGTGTGTGTGTGTGTGTGTGTGTGTGTGTGTGTGTTTCATAACCACTCAAACATCATAAATGCGTCAAAGTCCTAGATTTCCACCCAGCTGAGTACCTATAGGAAATACAATGTACTATATATGCTTCATAAAGTCGTGTACATGAGAGTGTGTGTGTGTGTGTGTGTGTGTGTGTGCATGCCCACACATCCTTTGATGTGTGGAAGAGTCGTTGTACAGCCCTCAACTGGAGGCGTTACAACAGCTTTCCTCTCTAATCTGCTCTTATAGGATCCTGACTGAGGTCGTGTGTGTGTGTTTGGGCCTCATCATTTTGATTTTATTTTTTTGTTGTTTTATTGAGGTTTGTGTGGCTGTGACAGATGTGAACATGATGCTTACATTTATTCCTGCCTGATCGGAGTCAGCAGAGCTCTGTTTTTCGACACCGTCACCTACGTACAGCACAGGGCATGTTGGGATGATCCGTGACGAGGCGTAACCGTAGCGACACGGATGTGAACAGACATTTTCATGTCATTAAACCGAAGCCTCGTCTCACCTCAGCTGAAATTAACATCACATTTACATGTTCAACACTTATGGATATAAGCCTCCCTCCTCCACCTCTTCTCTGTGAACTCTGTCACACACACACACACACACACACACACACACACACACACACACACACACACACACACACACACACACACACACAAGCAGAGTAGATCGTTTCATCCTTCCCAGTCCATTAAAACAACAGGAGACTCAACAGGAAGAAGCTACAGAGCTGGAGTTATTTTAAGCCGAAAGCTGATTCGCACTGTGTCAGACACAGAATCACAATGTCTGGAGAGAGAAAGGAAGCGAGCAGAGCTGACTGCAAAACACAGAAGATGCAGACCACGATGGAAATGTGTAGAACTTATATAGTACTGAATGAACTCGGTCTGTGAGATATCTCAACCAGTGCAGGACAATGTGAACATCTGTTTTTCCTGCCTCCTTCAATATAGGGCTATGACAAAGTATTTTCTTTTCATAGTCGACTAATATGTCGTTTAAAAATGTTCAATGACTGATTCACAAAGGCTGAGGTAAAGTTCAACTGCATTTTTCATCATTTCTCATCAGCTGACATTCAACTGAAACTTAATATTTAAAAAAAAAGACTGAGATCACATGTTAAAATCATTCTCAAAACCTCATTTGTAATGCTTAAATCGACAGCAGCTCTATCTCAGATGTGCAGCTCAGAAAAGAAAGAGTTGGGAGAGAGAAAAACCAGATTGATGTGAGGGCTCGGCTTTCTAAACTGTTCACGTTTTTTTTTTCTTGTCTGTCCACCTCTTGTAAGAAGACCCAGCGGTGATGCTGGAGCTCTTAACCACAACAAAGATAAAGCAAAAAAAAAAAAAGATTGCCAAGATAAACCACCGCACACATCACCGCAGGGAGCGTTGCCATGGCGACCAAGCAGCATCACCCCCCCCCCCCCACTCCACCTCCCCCTTCATTATCTTGGCAACAGCAGTTTGTGACCTGAGGGGAGTGCTGATGTAAAGACAAGAGAGTGGAGGAGGTGGTGGAGGAGAACTGAAGGGCACGCACACACACACACACACACACACACATACACACACGCCAGGTGAGCACAGCATGTAGAGGGTATACGTGTGTGTGTGTATGTGTGTGTGTGTAGGGGGGGATGAGCCAACTGCTCTCACTTCACAACTTCAAAAGGATTTGCAGGACCCGATGCTCTGATGTCTGGCCTGGTCAGCCTCCCCATCACACAGGAAGCAGCAGGAGGTGTGTGGACATAAGTTGGTGTCATATTTCACAACAGAAAAACACACTGAAAGCTTCCTCTCTCAACCGAACTGAACACCAGGCATCCCATCCTAAAAACCTGCGGCCCTTTAAACATCTTTCTGAAGAGGAGGAACAAAGCTAAACTTGTACATACACATGACATCATCTGTCTCAACTGCAACTGCCATTACAGTTAAAATAAGAGCAAAACATTTAAAGTATTTTATAAAAAATATATAAACTGCAACCTAGAGGTTGTTCCATCAAAGGATGTTTAATGAATGGTAAGTCAAGTCAAGTTTCACAACATCCCGTAATTCTTCATAATACACTGAAAAAAATATTCTAAATTAAATAATAAAAGAAATATCAGCTTTTATTAGAACATGGTTGAATGACTAAGTGTAAATAGTTGTTCTTCTATGAAAAGAGATTCGGATTTTAAAGCGTTTTATTTAGGATATGTCAAACTTTTTTTTTCTTTTTTTGTTATGCATTCAACAGCCCAGTATGTCACGGTGACATTTCACGCCGTTGCTTCTCGGGGCGTTTCTTATTTCCTCGTTCGACAGGGGAGGACAATCTCTCCGCCGAGCGTCAGGAAAACACAACGAGAGGAAAAAGGGAACGAATCACTTTGTGAATGAGCCGCTCCTCGCAGGAGCGACGTGGATGCAGCCGTCCGAACGGCAGGAAAACTTAGGGTGGCGACGGTTGCCACGGCAACCTGATGCGATTTGGTCGAGGCCTGAGAGGAACACACACACACATCATAGCGAAGCTTTTAGGAGCTTAGGGTTCGGCTCGAGACAAAATGTCGAGTCGAGTCTCGTATGACATCACTCGTATGACATCACTCCGTATCGAAGTGATAATCGGGAATGTTTCCATATCGATAAAATCGGTTCACACTTTGTCATTCCAGTAAATCACAGCAAAAGGGAAAAAAAATGGTGCAATTAAGTTTTTCACACATTTTTGTGTGGAAGTATCAGCGAACGTGGAGATTAACCCTGTGCGATAAAATCAAACCCAGCGTGGTAAACTGCGTCGAGGAGGGTATAATTAGAAAGGCAGAAGTGTGAAAACAGCGTGCGATCCGAAACAGACACCACTGCAGCGTGCAAAACGTGTCCCTGCTCCCGGTTATTTGTTTCAAATTCACAAGTGAGGCACGTTTTTGTTCCCTTAGCCCAAAATCCAATATCTAACCTCCGGGGTTTTATGCGAGTTATGGATTCCTCCTCCTGTTTTTTGCTTTTTTTAAGGGCCAGAGGGAAAAGAAAAATGTGTGCGGTTAGGCAGATGCTGAGAGCAGAGACTGCAGATACAGTCCGGGGTGTTTGTGAAGAGAGGGAGGGAGGGAGGGAGACAGACAGGGAGCATTGTGGGACGGGATGGAGAGAACTATGGGGGGAAGATGAAGCACGCCGGCGATGGCTGTTATTCCTGCGGTCGGATAACGCAGCGTGATTTATTGCGCAAGAAACCGACACGGTGACTCAATGCGAAAGAAATGAGGCCGACGGACACGAGGATGGAGGATGACGGGGTAACGGTTCAGAGGGAGGGCGGGGGGGGGGGGGGGGGGGGGGGGCCCCCACCAGGCTGTGAAGCTCATTACGCAGCAGGAAAATGTGAAATGTGTTATTTATCTGTATTATTTCTGCCTCGTCATGAGACGTGTTCACTGTGTGGCACCGTGGCCGTTCCCACCAAAGTGGTTCTGGTGGTGGTTTCAGGTTTGGAACCGTTCTGTCTGTTTCCACTGACACTGAAGAACTGGCACCGGCCTGGTTCATTCCAGAGTCTGACAAGAACAAGTGAGACATTTCTTTTTCACTGTTGCTATGTGAAAGAAGCCATGGTTGTGACAAAACAATAGCTAAAGAAATACTATAGGGACCAAAGACAGAGGCCCCCTAATGGTGTAACATCAGATGGGAATGTGTGTGAAAGGTTAAAGACGGACTGTATGAGGAAGCCTCAGGCACCAGTGTATGAATGGGTGTCAATGAGACTCGAGTCACAGGCTGTAAAGAGCTGTGAGTGGTCATGAAGACTAGAAAAGCCTGAGTAGGCTGAGCAAACCAAAAAAGGACCTTGGTCTAAATGGCAGCCCTCGGGAACAGCCTGGCATGTTCTGACTGAATATTTTCACTTAATGATCTAAAAGTACAAACATACAGTTAGCGATTCCTATTTCAGGTGTACATAAAAAACATATGAGGATGTAATGGCGTGTCTCCTGAGCAATGGAAAACCAGCTAGACCTAAGCTGAATCGGCACCAAACCAGCACCGGGACTATTTTGGTGGAAAAGGGCTACATGAGCGAGGGCTTAGGTCGTAGGTCTCAGGCTCGGGTCAGACCGAAGTTTGCATGTTCTCACTATGTTGTTGAGTTTTCTCAGGGTAGTCACATCTCCTCCCAAAGTCAAAAAACATGCATGTTTAGGTCAGCTGGAGACTCTAAATGTGTATGTGTGTGTTCACCCAATGGTTACGTGGGCTGGAGACAAAAACTGCTAAAATCTGCTGGATGGATGATAAGGAGACCGACTACATCGTGATTGAGACGCAGACGGCCAAGAACAATTGAACACTCGAAGACAAAGGAGCGTAAAAACGCGGTCCAATCAAAGAAACAAGTACGTCTGTTCACTAAGTCAAGAGGACAAAAGGAGGAGAGGAAAGACAGACAAAGGGATGAAGAGAGCCTGAGTGTGCATGTGTCTGGGCCTGTATTAAATGATAATGAGGGAGAGGAAGAAGTCTGTAGTAATGGCCTCCCTGGAGCATATCATCCCTGCACTAGTCTGCGGCACAGACAGGGGTGGAGAGGAGGGTGAAAATGAGTGTGATATTACAGCCACTTTCAGTTTTAGTTAAGAGGGAGAAATCAGTTTTTTAATCCCCACTGTTCTTCTCGAATAATCACGCAGCCTCCATTAAAAAAGAAATACAAAGCAAGTCGTAGTTAAAATAACATCAAATACCACGTAAAAATAGAGCGGGACATTTTAATCTATTTTGAGACGGTCACATCATTGGCTGCGGCTCATATGCTGCATTTCCAGGCGATTCCAGGCTTCATCATGACTGAAAAACATGACTCGTGTCATGCAAGTATTTCTTGGAGTTGCATAAGGCCGGCAATTGTTTCAGAGTGTGTCAGAATCATTTTAGTCTCCCCAGAAGTGGAACAATCAAATAATCAAACAGTTGCTATGATTATCAATGCAGTATAAGTGGATCTGATGGTATCTCGTGATCCAGTGACACGTTTCTGTACCGGCACCAAGTTTCTGGAATAATATTACCGCACATGCTGGAAATCTGAGAACGTGGCAGGCAAAACATATATAGGTTTCATAAAAAACATTCCTCCCCTTCCTCCTCTGTTTCCAGGTGAAGAGACACTCACGTACACACAGATCATCTCAGCTCGCTGGGAGGTTATCCGGCGGTCACGTCTCAAACGGTATTAACGTGAGCAGTTTGACACATGGGCTTTTTACCCGGCAACAGAGGGACAGAGGCTGCTGGCTCACTGCAGGTTTAGACAAAGATGGGGCTCAAAAAAACAACAACAAAAAAAAAAACCAGATGTGGCTCAACTGGTGAAACAACCTCCCAAAATGAGTCCATTTCAGAATTTAATCTGCAGAAAGGCTTTAGTCTTTATGTGTAAACTTCACTTTTTTGAATATGCATATCTATAATCATCTCTAATCTCTGTACAACAGACACTGAGACTTAATCTTCATATATATCACGTGATGAAAATGCCTGGAACCGGCACAAGCACGAAACACGAGAGCGACGGGGAGCTGTCGAGCGAGAGAGTTCACGTCCTCCGCTGCAGACGTGCTACACGCTCACGGCTAATAACGAATTCACCAGACGGAAAGCGGAGTTATCGAGCCAAACCAGAAGCTGCTGAGGCAGCAGAATACGGTAGCTGCGGGGAGATGTTTTTCCATCGATACTCGAGAATTTTGGTGAGCAAATGAGCAGACCTGGCGCTTGTCAGGCCGTCTGACTCCGTGTTTGGCAGCGGCTTCTTTGTAGTGTTGGGACTGAGGGGGAAAAAGAGGATGACTTGCAGTCGATTTCCAAAAGGGGGGAACTGGTGCCTAGATCAGCATTTGTTTTGTATTGTTTGAAGGAACCCAGACATCTCGAACAATGGCTGAATATCCCAGACATGCAGACAAAATCTGACAAAAGAATTGCGGTTCCTAGAAAATACTATCTGCTCCACAATGGAAGTGGGATGTTAATTTGATTAGCCAAGTAAAAAACAGAGTAGTTCTGGTTTCATTTTAGGCCATTTTAGACACAGTCTTTGTTCCTAGATGAAGAGAACAATGTAGAAAGGCATGAAATACATGCACAAACCTCGACAGATCGGACCAGTGTTTACTTTCTCAATCTCAGAGGGACTGAAGGTGTTTTGCAGGTCTGCAATCTGTCCTATTGAGTTTAACGTGCTCGGTATCTGCGAGACTGTTTATCTACCAAAGAACTCCACAGCGCTTGCTTTCCTGTCATGTCCTGGAGCCTTTGAAGATTTGTAGTGTTATATTTCACAAAATAACAGCATGTTCTTTCAGAAGAGCTATAAAACATATTCAGGAATTCGCTCTTCGGAGATAAGGTCGGTGGACAATCAATTACTGCGTACGGTGGGTTGAAGAAGTAAGGAGAAGTTTAAGATCATCTGCCAGAGATACTCTACCTCAGAGAAAGTTGTAGATCATTTATTTCACTTGAGATCTCCATTGTAAGCCTTTATTCACAAGACAGCTCCATATGCAAAAGAATAAAGCTCTACAGATATTATCTGTCAAGCAGCTCTTGAAGCCACATCCAAAAAGATTAGCATTTCATTCATATTTTAATGCAATACACACACATGCACACACAAATCACGTGCATGTGTATGTAGGTAATCCAGCCAAGGAACAAACGATTAATGCTCATCAGCCAGATCGATTTTGACGTCTGTCAGCCTAAACAAGCAGGTCAGGAATATTTTGATTCCACTCACCACAAAGCTCTAGAGTGTTTACAAGGAGCCAACAATGGTTATTCAGTTCGAGGTCTAGAAGGAGAGGCGCGGACAGAAGAACGTTTTTGTTTGTCTTAGAAGTCATCAAACGTCGCCTTTGTGGGCCCGAGACAAAGTGTTGTAGAGGGAGAGGACAGTCAAAACAGCCTCAGCTCTGCAGCACAGTCTGTCACAATGACTTAGTCAGCAGAAAGGGATTTTTTTTTTGTCTTGTTCTGGGCCCTTAGGACACACACACACACACACACACACACACACACACACACACACACACATATACACACACACACACACACACACACACACACACATACACCATGCTATCCCTGGTCCTTGCACAGTCGTCCTAATCAGCTCTCTGGGGACAAGGCCAGGGGTTTAGGATAGTGTGTGTGTGTGTGTGTGTGTGTGTGTGTGTGGACTCCCTGGTCTGCTTCAACACTGACTCAGCAATAGAGACAGCAATGACAGAGTAACACAAGTATGCATAACAAACACAGACTCCCTCTCGGAGTTCTGCTCTCCTCCGTCGACTCATTTTCTCCAAAACTCGGAGACAGTGTGAAAGTGCCACGGGGAGAAGAGAGGATACCGGTCCATTATTCCGCAAACACTAAAAATACCCTGACAGATGAGTTCAGATTGTGCTCAAGGTTGAGCACTAGCAGCGTGAATAGATTATCTTCCACGGCGAGAAGTCGGTTTAAGACTCGGGCAGCGATGATGAAAAGGAGCTGGAGGCGAAGCTGCGGCTGTCGAAGCTGCAGAGGAAGGAATTAAAAAAAACAACAAAAAAAAGTTTATGCAGCACTGGGAACACGCACCGATGCCTCATTTCCATGGCAGGTGTGCCAAACTACTTCTTCACACAAAAGAGAGGTAAACACATTCTCATTAGTGCATTTTATTGCAGAGTAGCGCCGCCTATTCAATAACACCATGCACATCCTCGTGTTCTCTTTTATTAAACGTAGCTGCAAACTTTGTTCTTGTTTTTCAGAGATAAATCATGTCACATTTTAATTGTTGCAGTTCTTTTCTTTTTTTTTCCCCACTCTTGGTTTGGACTGAAATGTTTGAGTATGTGATGAATCCATGTTAAAATGAGTAGGATTAATCAATTTTAGAGTGGGTTTTAGGGTTAGAGTTCAACACTTTCTGATGGATGCTACAAAATCTATGATATGTAAACACCACTTTTATAAAATACCACATGTGCCATTGTGTATAAGACTTAGTAAAAGGGTCACATGTCTCACATAACCTCACTAGAATGGATCAAAAACTGATTCTGGACCTTGACTTTTATCTGTCCAACATCGCAGGACCAGGGCTAAAATGCACTATTGAAAAGTCAGATTTGAGTTTCATTTTGACGTTACATCCTCCAGGCAGGTCTGTTTGTCCATGGTGGGGGGTGGGGGGGTCACAGCAGCTTTCACAGCCCCTGCTTTGTGCGGTGGACGGAGCCCACAATGGACTTCCTGTGGCTGCGGAGCCGCCGTCTACCTCTGCACCAATCAGAGCTGGGCGCTGACCAGCCCGCCGTCCAGCACAATGCTGGGCCGTTGCCATGTGAGCAGCAGGCGAGTGTAAACAGGAGGGGAAACACAGAGTGTTTGGACGGGACGGGGAGGGACGGGGGGGGGGGGCGTTTAACTGGGACCTGATGGTCTGCAGCGATACCCAGCCTCCGAAAAAACACAACCACAAGCTGCGTCTGTTCAAAGAGTTTGTCCGGGCTGATAAAACTGCAGGGAGAGGAAGACGTTTGGTCTGCGTCTCCTTCTGCAGGAGCAACCATCATCTTCAGCTCCTGGTAAACATCAGAGCTGCAGCTAATACAGTACCCCAGTATCAATAACAAACGTACTTATTAATTGATTACTAAATTCAAGCACAGTTGAGAAAATATTGGAAAATGTGAATGCTTTCTGGTGTCTCAAATCCTCTGTGACAGAAAATTGCATAACTAAATGTTGTTAAGATGAGAAGAAAAACCTTGTAGTCCTTAGCTAAACAGACGAACGACTAATTTATTAATCAAGAATGGAAGGGAGGTCAGTAAGTGAAAGATTAATTGACCAAAACATTATGTGTGGTTGTGCATTCACACCTCCAGTTCAACCTGATGCAGGTTAGCCAATGTTGGAGAGTCGAGCTAGCATGTCTTATACTTTGCAATCAGGTCAAATTTTCCCCATCAGTGTTATTCCACAGCTTCATTTAGACACATTATCATGTTGTCCTACCCATAAGTCTCCACCCTGAAGTCAGAGCTAAAACAAAAACCTCTCAGAAATGGAGTTCTACGAACTTCAGGACAAAATGATGCGAGCTACTGAGAAAAGTTCCTAGTGTGAAGGCACCTTCTCATTGACTTTCCTTTAGTCCTGTCCAGACCGGAGCTGGACCAGTAAGACCCCGTCCTCTCTCCTCTATCAGCTGCTCTGAGAGCTGGGAGAGAAACAACAGCGGCTCGGGTTTCGTGCAGTGTTGGTGCAGGAGGCTCGCCGCTCGTGACCCGCAGTGCAGCGGCGAAATGTCAAATACCATTCCTGGCCGTTCCTGCTGAGGTTTCCTAGTAGATAAACGTCTTCCAGACCTCCTCCCTCCCTCCCTCCCTCCAGTTTCACACACGTCATAGCCTCGCTATCAAAACTCTCCCGCTTTACTTAGATAGCCTGTGGCACTGGTTTCAGTGTGAACGGACAGCAACACACAGCATAAATCCATCCGGGTCATAACATCACACTCATACGGATGTTGAAGCGATTTATCTTCAATCCCTCTGTGCATAACGTCAGATTTTGTCAATGAAAACGACTCATTTCTACTTGGAAGATGCCGAATGCTGGAGGTTGTCGTGGTTCCCCTCATGGACCGATGAGGAAACATGATATCTGCATCATTACTATAATTAATTGTACTGTTTGTCTGCTGTTGTTCTCGTAATTATTATTGTGAGAAACCCTGCAGATTTCCCCTCCAGTGAGTCACCACCTCGACAGTCTGGGTTTCCTTCCTCCCAGCTCCTCGCTTGCTCGCTCCCTCGGTCCTTTGACTGAAAAGATGCGTCTTCTCCCTCTTTGTGATTTACTGAGCGGTTATTGTTTGTGTGAAACGTGTGCCTTGTAATTCCTCTGTTATTATAGTTACTGCCATTGTCAATAAGTCAATATCCTCAGGCTCGCCGCTCGGAGCAAAAATGAAACAAAACACATACGTTGCTTCATTTTCCTTTATCTTAATAGCTCGGCAGTGTCCTTCAGCAGCCGCTCACGGTAATATTTTAAGCAAATGTTCCCCGGCAAAACAAAACGGCGCGTTTATCAAAGACGACTTCCAGAGGAGTCAAAAGATGAAAGGATGTGATTCAAGAAAAAAAGAAATCAATTTACAGGAGAGTAACGGGCTATCTGTCATGTCATCGTCTTGTGACATATTGCATTTGATCTTTTCATCCTTGGGAGCAGCAGAGCAACAGATGTGGAGAGCGGAATGAAAAAAAGACGTTGCAAATGTGTGTGTTTGGAAGACTGGGATGATTTAGGATTCTGGTCCAAAACGGATGCAGAAAACCTGTTTGTAAATACAGTAACAGTGAAGTTTAGTCTTACTAATCTTGATCTTTTGGCTTTTTTTTTTTGTTTTTTTAAATCAGTCTGTTCATATAGATGCTGCATCATCTGGCTGTGTGTAGCAGCCTCAAACACAGATGACTGAGTAGTAGGGGCAAACACACACACACACACACACACATGCACACACACACACACACACACACACACACACACACACACACACACACACACACACTTGTCCCCTTGTGGGTTGTGATCGAATGGTCTCTGGTGGTGGTTCGTTGTGGGCAGTCGGCCAGCGAAGCCTTTCATCCTGCCTCCCTGCCTCTCTCACACACATCCCCAATGTCTCTCTACCTCCTTTTCATTCTCTCCTCGTCTAAAACACACACACACACACACACACACAACACACTATTTTCCTCTCTCTCTACATCTCCATCACCCACTCGCCCCACCTCCCCTCGTCCTTTCTCTCCTCGTCTAATTTCCGGTGTGAACGCGAGGCGGTACGCCAAAGTGACACACACACACACACACACACAAGCCCACATAAATAACTGCACACACACACACACACATACACACACACACACAAAGTACACTGGTGCAGTGATGAACTTGAAGTAGGTCAGATGACATGCGGCTGGACACATTGGGACGGCGCAGCAGGAGAAAGCGAATTAAAACACATTTGAATAAACATATTTGCCATAGTGTCGTCGTCGTCGTTGTTGTTGTTGCTATAACTGGCTTTAACTGGAGCGAGAGAGGCTGGGAAGCGAGATGTGGGGCGTCTAAATTCCCCGGAGTTCCTCCAGGAAAATGGATTGCCTGGTCAAACGGATCAACCGCTGAAAAACACGATTATGCCGCGTGACGCAGTCGCTCCGCTGAGGACAACGTGATTGTGAGGATCTGGGCAGAACCAGAGCCGACATGCATCCCAGGTTCACAGAATATGGTGGGCCTTTTTTGGGGGGTAGTGGGGGCTATAGAAAATGAAATCAAAGCACAGCTGTACCTGCAGCATGACTTGCACCGAGGCAAAGCTGAACGCAGCAAATAGAATTAGCTGGTGATCAGTGGATGATGCGCTTGCAGGAAATGAGCCATTTTCTAAAAGTTGATTTAATTCTGGAAAAGGTCTTTTAAAGGTTATTAGAATTATAGTATGCATGTGTATATCTAAGCATCCGGGTCTGTAAATTAAAGCTTCAGACGTGTCTCTGAAAACTTTTTAATCGCTTTGTGTTTTACACTAATTAAAAGACAGTTTGTTTAACTTCTGAGGAAAATCTGCTGATTTTTTTTACTCCATATGTTGCAGAAAACACACAATCAAAAAGGCTTTCCATCCTTGTCTGCTTGTTAACTTGAGGTCAAACCATTTCAGTATTCAATCAGCTCGAGGCGACACTGATGATAGTGGAAAAAACAACAGTTCCAGTCTCTCCACACGTAAAACGCAGGTTTGGATGATTAAATATGGAAATACATCTGTGAAACTTACAGAGACGAGGGTCTCAGCAGCTGTGCAGAGCGAGCTACATGTGTTTGTCTGGAGGATGAAGACAGCTGCTCTGCGTGAGCACCTACAGCGAGGTGTGTGTGTGTGTGTGTGTGTGTGTGTGTGTGTGGGAGGTAGATAAATATGGTGAAAGAAGAACAGCTTTTCTTTCACCTTGTTTCATTCTCGATGCTGCTGTTCTCTAACTTGTAAGTTCATCGTTATACTGAAAATCAATACATGCATAGGTTCAAGTTTGGTCAGCGATTTCATCGTATCCTGGTTCATTTTCTGCCTCTCATTCCGCCTCTATTTTTCAACCTTTTTTCTACTTCTACTCTTCTACATTTTCACGTGACTATCGGTACTCCTTACATTTATAAATGTAAGGGCTACAAGTAGAAGTAAAGTAGATGGATGAGTTTGTGTGTACTGAATACATGATGAATCATTTATCAATAAAGGCTATTGACAACATGCTTCGGAGGTATGAAGTTTTACACCATTACAATACTTAAAGGCAACCAGTCATCATATCTTCTGCTCCATGACACACATGTAAATGGTCAGTAATATACATATGTGGTTATATAGGGCACTATAGGCTACGCTTTGGTCCTTAATGCCATTTTTTCCTTTCATTACTTTTAATTTTATACTGTAGTTGATACTTCCAACTTCTACAGAAGTATTTCTAAACCCTAGTAATCCGTACTTCTACTTGAGTAATGAACGAGGATACTTTTGACACTCTTCATTCCTCCTGGAAAGTGAACAGACAAAAAGTGAACTTGGCTGAAGGGTCAAACTGTTCCCTGACGTGACACAAACAGCACAGAGCTGTAAATTAACGGCCAGAGCTTCACACACACACACACACACACACACACACACACACACACACACACACACACACACACACACACACACACACACACACACACAATCTCAGCACCACCTGCCTCTCCCACTCTCCAATTACTGAACTCAGCTGGGGGTGAAGGTGCGACTGTGTGTGTTTCTCTTATTAATATTTTAAATGTCGTGCTGTTTACTGCATTGTACGTTTGGGAGAAGCTGTTCTCCCATTGATCTGTCTGTGGTTCAGTGATTTTTAACTGGGATTCTTGGAAACTGTGAATCACGGCCGGTGCTGAGAATGACCCACGTTGTGCTGTTAAATAACGGAGGATTAATCATGTGTGGTCTTCGCTGCGGCTCCAGCGGACAGTCAGCACTTTACCATACATGGTTTCCTGCGGTTTCCTGCTTTTGATAGTTTTCTGCTTACTCACAGCTGAATCAGACTCGCCCTGGTTTGATAACCAGTATAAATGTAGTGGACCCAGATCCACTGGAGTCTTGTGAACATACCTGTGGCAAACAGCAGTAGGAGTGAGTGGTCATGCTAGCGACAAACATCCATCTCCTTTAATGGATGTTTTTTGTTCATTAAAGCTGAGTTCATCTTGTCTGACCTTTCCTTTTTCATTGTAGATTGGGAGGTCAGGAGACAACTCAGCTAGGTGGATCCAGGGTTACAGTATGTTAACGCATCATGAATTCTTAATGAAGCAAAAAAAGTCTATAACATCTTTGTTTGTTAGAGCCAAAAATGACCCAGTGGAGTCAGGGACATTAACAGAAAGATACTGAAAAGATACTGAAAGATCCCATTGAGATATTATATTTTGCACTCACTTAGACTGCACCTTATGGTATATGTCCTTGTTTAGCATGCTTGCATGTTGTTTTATGTATATTACTCATTACATTATTGATTTCTTTTTTATTAATGCACATTATACTCTCTAATGTGCGATACTCTAGTCTCCTACTATGCAGTATAGAAGATGCTCCACTAATTTAATCACGTAATCTCAAATGTTAAACTGTAAAGACGATACGATTCTCCTCTACTCAAAGCCGACGTAATGACGCATCAGCGAGAAGCTCAGCCGAGTGCACCAGAGTGTGATTGCTGCTCGATAACTGCACGGCTTAATTAACAGATGTAGTCAGGGGATGCGCCGTCTCCGAACAGCAGAAGAAGAAGATCCCGCTTTTGACTCCTAGTTTCACTGAGGGCCTGTGCATTGATAGCACGTTTTCTCCGAGGTCTAAAAACATCCATGTTTAGGTCAAGTGGAGGTCCTGTGTGTCTCCTGCGAGATCATTAAGGTGCAAAGCAGGTGTGTATGATGATGGATGGATGGATGGATGGATGGATGGAAAACATGGTTAGATTTCCCTCTCATTCAGGCCTGAAATAGAAACGTCCTGGCAGGTGGGTGATGAAGGGGGGGGGGGGCTGTTTCAATATTTAGCCCGACATGAAAGTCGGAGGGAAGAAGAGACACGGAGCGAGGGATGAAGTCAGCGGAAGCTAAAAATGGTCATCACCCTCCACGTTACGCAATCCTCAGAATAATTCATTTAAGGTTTCCTCTGACAGCTGCAGGAGGAGGAAGACGGACGGGATGACGGAGGTGGATCTGGTCTGCGTCTCTGGACGCAGAATCCATAAAGATCCGCATTAAAAGATCAGCTCGTTTCTGCGGAGTAGACGGAAGGCGAGCCAGTTCCTTTTCAAGCGTACCACAAATTTGAGGATTTTTGAGCGGACTGGCAGAAGAAAATGCACTTTAACGTCCGCTAATGTGAAAGTATTCGGAGTTGGTACATGGGGACAAAACGCAGATGGTACTCATTTTCCAAGCGGTGTCATTTTCTTTCTGCATATTCACTTGTTTTTCGTGCAAAAGCACAAAAAATAGGAGGTTGTTGTAAAGTGATTCAATACATCAACATGAATTCTTGAATCTTTACGAAACAAATCTTTATCTGACAAAGAGAGCCACAGTGACTCTTACTGCTCAAGTGCCACAGTGGAGAACATTTCCTTTCCTTTTCTCTCCTCGTCTTTTCTTTTCTTCTCTGACCTTTCTTTTTTGCACCACTCTAGGCTCCACCGTATGAAAAGACACATATGAAAGGTTATCCGTCCATTTAAAATCCAACTGGTGCTTTTCAGTTCTGGTGACTTACGGCGGTATAACAAAAAAAAGCACAAAAAAATCCCCCCCCAAAAGAAACCTTTGGCTCTGTTTGAACCCTTTCTCTCTCTCTGTCAGACCAGGTCTCTGTGACATAAATGAAAAGCCGCTGCCAGTCGCTCCCTCTTAAGACCTGCCGCTGGTGCCAGAGTCCATTTCCTGTGCTGGGTGGAAAAGCAGTGGACAGAACCAGACGTGGAGACCGCCGGCCTGAGCTAAAAGCTTTTGCACAGGTGGACGGCTTTCATGTCCACATGCTGCAGAGCACTCGTCCTCTTCCTCCATCACTCCTTACTGCCTCTTTCATCACCGTACCCGTCTTCAGCCTCCTGGTCCATTTCCTTCCTTGCTTCCTTACGCCTTTTTATTGTCATTTTCTTCTCTCTCAGCTTTCTTAACATAACTGTGCATCTTCCTTTTTCACTTTTTGTCACTTCTTCAGATGAAGCCTGTGAGAGGGTTGTACATCAAATGCTAGAGTGAACATTGGTATTATATCAGCCGATGTTTGCCTCCATAATAGTCAATGGCAGTGGCAAAAGAGACAAAAGAGGAACAACTATTCAAGTTGTTCAAATGAAGGGCAAAAATGTTGGTTATGTGGGAGTATTTCATCATCTCAAAAGAGGAATAAATTACGTAGAAAAACAAGCCTCAGTCGGTCCATCCTTCTCAAATACAACTCGGTCTGTAAATCCTATGAAAGCCCAGCCAGATATGTCTTCTCTGAGACTAAACATTGAGTAATATGTGATTGATTAAGTCTCCTCGTTTCACTATCAAATCCCACGCTCGTCCCCTGAAGACGTAAATCTTAATAGTCGGTCACACTTGGAGCGTGGGAGGAAAACCAGAGTACCTGGAGAAAACGCAGACCCGTGGAGAAAGAGCTGGGAGTCGAACCAGGGACCGTGCTGCTGTGGGGGGACAGTGCTATACACCAGTCCACTGTGTCGCAGATGTTATCGCTTTTAAAGACCAAAAAGCTCCCCAAACTATGACTCTTCATTAAACACTCCTCAAACAGAAGAAAACATGCATTTCAGCAGCTGATTTATCTACATTTCACATTCTGCAAAGACGTTCACTAACGTGGAAACACAAACATCAGCTCAGATGTAATTGCGGCAGAAATTAAAGCCAAAGTCACTGTTTTAAGTCGTTTAACTTGTCCCCTGGTTTTCATGTGAACGGGCTCCACTTGGAGATGCTTTGAATCCCTTCCTGATGTTTTCTACTGGGCGCCGTGTTTTCTTTGTTCACAGCTGCTGAAATCCAAACATATTAAAGCGGCGAGGACATTTTTCTCCTCATGTCCATGTCAGCTCCCTCCCTCCCTCCCTCCTCCCCTCCCTCGCTCGCTCTGTGGCTGAAAGCTGGTTATTGATTGGCTCTGTCGATACAGGCCTGCCTTTTAACTGTGTTAACTTTGTTTATCGCTCGACTTAAACGGCTGATAGCGTTTCCTGCTGCTGCTGCTGCTGATCGGACAACATCTGTGCCTCCTCTCCTCTCCTTTGTAGTTGGGAACCCGTTATTTGATCAAAAAGCTGCCTGAGAAGATAGATGATGAGTTTGTTTGCTTCACTTTGTTAGGTCATTTAAGGTGTACATTGTGAATTACAGTGATTGTGTTCTTTAATAATGAATGAGGATCGTTTTCTTCACTTTTTTTCTTCTTCTTGTTTTGGGAATCGGTTTTGCATTTACTTAGGAAATAAAACATGCCGGGATTATTTAAAATGAAGCTGTTTTTAAGCCAGACACTTGTTTTTTTTACACAGGGTTAAACATAGACATCCTTTAGACGAAACAATTACCTAAGAATGAAAAACTAAACGAAAGCAAAGCAAAAAGCTTTGCAGCCTCTTAGATTTGGACCATTCGTTTGGTTCGTCCATCCAGACGCTTTGGGCTTCCACTCTGCCGGTGACCTTCAGCCTCTCGTCGTCTCCGTCCGAGTCCATTTCCTTAAAACGTATCTCCCAGTGTTCCCAGCAGGGCTGCGGGACTGGACCTTTAAGTACGGGCTCCTCGCTGAGATAACAGACTCTCCCGCTGCTTCCTGAAGCAACAGAACCTGAGAGCGGCTGGAAGCGTGTCGATATTAACGAATGGAGCCGCGGTTTCATAAGGAACGCCGCGGGGGAGAGGGGGACGGACTCTTAAAAAAGTAGAGCTCAGGACAGATACAAAGTGGTGAGGAGTAAATACGAGAGCAGGAAGCAGCAGGAGCACTGACGGGAAACGGAGGAGATGAAGAGCGTCGATGAAAAAAAAGGTCAAAGCGCTCCAGCATCGGTCACAGCAGCAGCTGCAGATGTTTAACATGGTGGTGGTACACGTCTCACACACACACACACACACACACACACACACACACACACACACACACGCTCACAACCAGCATTAAACCAATTTCCTATCCAATCATCTCACCCACACATTCCTATTCTGAGATGAGCCGATCTCATCGGATTGATTTGGGAAAAGAAAAATTATGTAACCGGGAACAAGCTAAGCTGGATTTGTGGCGAACGCCACAGAGCCGAGACACTTCTGTTGTTGAGCTTCACTGAAAATGTCCGAGCTTTCCGATCAATGTATTTAGTTCTTAAATATCAAAATCAATTTCTTGCCAAATTCGAGCAATGTCCATCCGTTAATGCCTGAGCAGAACCTCAACATCAATCAATCACCTGCAGTAAAATATTTGATACATTATTGGTTGATTGTCCTCGATGTACCACTATAATACTTGATTACTTATTACCTTTAAAGTCAGTTTAGAGCAACTTTGAGTCTCTAATTGACCTCTACATATGTACTTTTAGTCAGAATCCCAAGTGCCTGGAGTACTGAAGTACTTAGGAAAAGTCACACTGGGATTCGACCTTTTCCAGAATGAGAATTGTAAGTAAGAGGTATCACATTAGAAGAAATCAGTCTTAGTGATATATCCATACATAAAACATATAAACATAATGTTAAGAAGCACGTATGGGGTCAAATGAAAGAATAATAGGATCAGTGTGCCACCAACAGTTCTGAAACCACCTGAAGCTTCATAAAGGAGGACTCACTACTCACCTCTTTGGTGGAGCAATTAGTTGCACCCAGGTGCTCCTAATAAAGCGGACCCTGAGGATTAATAGCGCTTAATAACGAGTCGTGACACTTCTCTGTGAAGCCTCAAAGCCGCGAACAAAAGAAGGTGAAAGTTTTCCCTCTTCGCCTCCTCCACCCTCCTCCTCCCACCCCGCGGCTCCATCCTCCCTGTCAGATCCTTCACCCCGTCGACATGTTCAAGCGACAGACGGTATAAATAAACTCTGTGCCCCGCATTCACACAAACGATAGGTGGGGGGGGGTGGGGGGGGGGGGGGTGAGTGACGGCCTAATTAACGCTCACAACCTGTAGTTAGAGCCCGACAATGGGCGCACCTGAGAGGGTGACGTCGCACACGCTCATTAGCTTTTTAAAAACAGAGGATCAGCGAGCGATCGGATCCAGCTGACAAACGTGGGTCGACACCTTAATGTGCGTTTGCCACAAAAACACGAGAGTTACGTAACGTTTCCCTCATGCGAGGCCAGATTACAGACCGGCTGAAATCATCTGTCCAAACTTTTCCAAACAACTCCGCACCCTCAGCTTCTGCTGGGATTTAGAGGACTTCAAAGAGCCTCAGATGTAATCTTCAGCTGCGGGTGCAACCCCACCCACACACACACACACACACACACACACACACACACACACACACATTTGGGATGGTCAACGTCTCATATCAGTGCCTGCTATGGACAGACCCGTGGTTTCTGCACAAATTAATATGATTTCTTACCTGATGGGATCAGACATCGCCGCGAGATGACATTTGGACATGGAAGAGAAGGGAGAGAGAGATGGAGAGAGAGAGAGATGGAGAGAGAGAGGGAGAGAGAGAGGGGGAGAGAGAGAGAGGGAGGATTAGTCAGTTTCATGAGACAAAAATGTGAATTTGTGCCATATTCTCTCTAATAGATCATTTGTCACGCGCAACTTTCAGAACTCCACTGAAACATCCATCGCAGCACGCTCCAGGAATTCACTTTCATCTTATCTAAATTGTCTTGAAATGAGATCAGCAAAGACAATGACGCAGTCGTGGTTTGAACATCTTAAGTCTCCCAGTTTGTCTTTTTAATGCAATCTGGTGAGAGGAGCAAGAATACAGAAGATGGCTGCGATAGAGACTGAGATCCCTGAAGATTCCCATTTTCCATTGTGGTCCTGGTAACTTTGGACCTTTGCACCAACTATAGGTGCGTTTTTATCACTCTGAAATGCACAAAACCAAAATATCGCTGTAAAAGATGGTAATGGAAACTGTGGTAATGAAAATGGCTCAACATTTTATTTTGACAGCCTCATGAGGTGTTTTTCGTTTAAGACAAATATTAGAAAAAAGTGTCATGGAAACGTTTTTTTTCTCTCCATTACGTGTCACCGAACATGACGGAAGGAGCTCTAAATCAAATTAAAATATCGAATAAAACCATGGAGACACAAAAAGGTTTGGAACATCCTCAACGCCAGATGAGATTTACGAGAACTGTGGGATGTTGCAAGACGAGAGATTAGGAGAATTACGCTCATGTGGAAAACACTCTTTAATGAAAACACCTGCAAGTAGCATTACTGCTTTTACTGTAGGTAAAGTTTAGGAGAATGCACCTTATCCAGCATGTCAAAGTCATTTTTATTTGTCATCAAACCCTAGGTCCAGAACTTTCTTATGCACGAAAATGAATGTAAAGAAATCAAGCATCCACGCCGAACCAAAGATGGCGGCTTGACGGCTCGTATTAGTGGACAGAGACATGAGGAGTGTATTTAAAAAGGAAAACCGGAGCTGTCCTCGATGAACCGCTGCTCTGGAAAAAGAGAGAGAGAGAGAGAGAGAGAGAGAGAGAGAGAGGGAGAGAGAGAGAGAGAGAGAGGGAAGGGAGGAGATGACGCTCCTGGAGCAGCGAAGAAGACCATCACCATCACCATCATCATCATCAAAGTGACTCTGATTTCACTCTGACTTCCCCTCTGTCCGGCAGCCAACAGGCATGACAGAGCACTCCAGAAAACAAAGCAACGGCGCTGGCGCAGCCCCGGGAGCAATCTGGAAATAAGCTGCGCCGGATCCCAGAGCAAAATGTGGGCGGATCATTTAGCAAAAGAGATCGGCCTGCCGAGTGGGAGGAACTGCTCAAAGATTACAATATCTGGCTTAAATCGGCCTTTGTTCTGCTTATTCATCCACAGCGAGAACTCGGTGGAAGCCTTTACTCGCCCGCTTCTTTCTCTTCAGAGCATCCTGATACTTTGAGGACACATAAAATGTTACAAACCACCTCATGATGACACCTCTATCACAAGGAGGAGCGGAGAAACAACAGGCTTCAAACTGCATCTTAGATCCAGTCCAGTGACCTTTACTAAGATGTAACAATGCTGGTGAAATGCAGCTCTGCCGCTACCTTGTCGTTTTATTGGTCTTCTAAAACAGGTAAAAGGTTGCGCTGCAGGTTTGTTTCCATTACCCCTGGAAACGTGCAAGCCTAAATATCCTAGCAAAACACCTACATCTTGAAAAAAAATAAGATAATTGGATCATTTCTACCGCCACATTTTCTTCCAGACATGTTGATACACAAATATTTTGCATATTTTTTTGCATGTAGACGTCACCAGACAGGATGTGGGGGGTCACACGGTCAGTTCACTTTAAGCAATTAAAAACTAGAAAAATCTAACAAAATTTTAGAAATACATAGTCATTTGAACGTCTATTTTCCTCAAAATGGAATCTACAGCTTCACTCTAACAAGGTAATCAGTTCGGGCCTCAAAGTGGAAGCTCAGGGGCTGTTCTGCATAGACCTCACATGTTATTCCCATGTCCTGTGTCCAAACCCTGTAGATCGAAGCTTCAAACCAAATTAACCACCACCACAACATCCCTAGAGCCTGTTCTACATCATCATAACCTGAATTTACTTCCGGTATTTGTTTACACGACACAACATTCCCATTAGTGTCAATTCCACCAGCATAAACTGAGACGGCAGCTGTGAATCGATCCCAGTACATTTTTACATGACTGCCAGGTGAAACGTATCAGAGCATAGTCTACTCGACCTTTCCAGCCTCGTCCCATCCAGGAGGATCCACGTACGCTCTCCGTCTCATCCACACATCCACACTCAGTGCCTCATCCACTCACGCGTCTGAGCCGCCATATGTGGACCCAAAGTGCCAATATGGACAGATTTCAGGCCAGCTGCCTTCGTACAACCAGCCGGATCATTGTTACAGTGAATCAGCTCAGATTTTATAAATTAATAAATAAAGGACGGACCAAAAACCAAGCTGGAGCATCTTTGAGGCATTCAGCAGTTTAGCTCCAGTCACTGGAGCCTGGAAATAATTCATCCGTGCTGAGGTAAGGAAAACCCAGGCAATTCCCCCGGCAGGCCAGGGCACAGTACAGTACAGTGGATTAGAGCAGAGA
This sequence comes from Karalla daura, assembly GCA_029224185.1. Taxonomy (NCBI): domain Eukaryota; kingdom Metazoa; phylum Chordata; class Actinopteri; order Chaetodontiformes; family Leiognathidae; genus Karalla; species Karalla daura. The sequence continues at coordinate 18,531,878 of CM055204.1, read as the reverse complement.
GGGAAGGCGAGGAGAATGTGTGTCGAGGTGTTTTTAGCTGGAGCACCGAGCCTGAGTCAGACAAAGCTCGGCCTGCCGGGATAGCACGTCTGCAGACACAGATACGAGCACACGGGGGATGGGTGGAGGCGGGACACTTCCGTCTTTAAGGGGTCAGTGGGCGTGTAGGTATGATCGGGACGTCAATTTGAAAGTGTCGGCCCACCGTCAACCTCAACGACACCAATTAAGACTCTCATTCCAGCCTGACGGCCTCGGCACCTGATGGAAACATGACAAAGAGGTATTTCTGTCTTATTGTAGATTAGAGGCTGTCATCGGATACTGTGGCTGCGCTCCATGCCAAGGCGCCACATGGGGCTCCAGCATGCTGTTTCCCCTGCTGACAGATGGCCTCTCTCCGCTCCTTATAGAGGACAGAGGGCCGCATCCTGTTTGTTTTCTTACTCCACGTCTGTAATTGTCGACAGTGAAGAAGAGGAAGGGCACGGTCTGGAGGGGGTCCAACGTGACGGGATCCCGCATCCACCACGTCGTCCGTCTGATTCTTCGCGTCTTTGCAAGTCTTTTGCTGTTTGCGTTTCAAGGCCATCGAGTGACTTCTCACATCTCTGAGATCGTGTCCTGTTAGAGCAGCGGCATAATAATAAAATATTGAAGCTGTGAGACTCTGCATAGCCTGCCTGTCGCTCCCTATCTTATTAATTTTTTATCGCAACAGGTCAATACTGCGGTGTTTCAGCCTTTTAAAGAGGACGTACAGTCTAATTCTGCTACTGTGGGACACTCGCTTCCAGCGTATTTTACATATGTGGTAAAAGAGCTGATTGGGGAGATTTGGTGGCAGGTGATACAGAGAAATGTGTGTTGAAGAGGTGTTTGTTGGAGGCTATCCATGCATACTGTACACATGGGCAAAGGCAGGAGATACACCCTGGACTGGTTGGCAGTCACACTGAATCATTTGTACAAATAAAGGACTGAGTGGGTCAATAACCAATGACCTTCCGTAATCCATTCATGGAAAACAGGCTCAGACTTTTCCAAACTTTAGCCCCAGACTGTTGGGTTTGATGAAGAATTGTGAAGAATTGTGGCTCGGATTGTGGATTGGCCCACATTATGTATTTGGTATAACATGAGTATTTTATGCCAGTGAAGCTTTTGGTAATTCTTGATTTGTTTGACCAATCAATCTGCTTGACCTGGGCCCCTATAGGACACTTCTGCCATTTGTCCTTCAAGATGTGACTTTGTCCTTCATATCATCTTCACTAGTATCACAACAAGTCGCCGTCTGACATAAGAAAATGACAAGATCAGATGCTCAAACTAGAACAAACTTACAAATCTGTCAAAAACTAATAATTCAGTCAATCCAGGTCTCTATATTCCATAGTCATAGTCTGAAATAGTCTGGAAAGAGATGTTAGTACAAAAATCATATTACAACCACTTTTTGAGTGGAACTTTGAGAGGTTTCTAGTTTATGAGTGGTAAAAGTGCTCACAGCATCTGTGCTTGACGATGTTTGAATGTTTTGGTCGTCGCCCCTTAAATATCGCTACGACATTGTTTACCCGAGTGAGAACTTTCCATGGAGTCCAGCGCCACTTCCTGCCTGAGAGTTTATCTTAAACCACAAAGCAACAGAGCCGTAAACCACTCCGACATGTAATCACCGAGCCGCGTTTACGTCACATAAAAGCATCACTTAAAAGATAAAGTGAGTCCAGAGTGGCGGTGTTTAAAAAAATTATTACGCAGAGGTCATTTAGTGCGAGGGACATTTAGACATGACGCAATAACACAGCTACATGTCTGGATTAATGGAGGAGAACAACACCCAGAGCAAGAGTGAAGATGGAGGCCTGAAAGTGAAGAGATCAGTGAGGTCTGAGCAGCTCAAGTCATCGAGGAGGAACTATAAGAGGCTTTCAAACTTTTACAAAAACTTTTCTAACTTTTTTTTGTTGAGGTTAATGACACTGGAATGATTTGTGATAATATCCTGGGCAAGAAAAGTCGATGACAGCGAGTTTTGAATTGTTGAAGATGTACTGAGTTGAGTCCAGATCCTCGGTTGTTTGTGAGCCAAAGGAAAAAGGCCTTTCCACGGTCTCAAAGCCAAAACACTTTCAACATGTTCAGCTGTCATGTTGAACCAGCTGTAAGATCTGTCTTTATCCAAGCATTGGAGAAATTAGTATACATCTTTACTTTGTGGTTTTAAGGGTGATTTTTTATTCTTTTTCCCATTAAAACCAATGTACATTGTTATTCAGCCGTGCTATTAATAGCTGTCTGTGACCAGAGCCGGGATTGGAGCTAAATGATTTGTAAAGGCAATAAAAAAAAGCTGCATATTTCTTGTGTTTGTAGGCCCGTCTGCAGGCTGAGAATAGCGTCCTCCTTCCTCTCTCTCACACTACTTTCTCGTGCTTCACTTGGAAAGTTCTTAGGACGTCGTGAATGTTCCAGATGTGTTCCCAGCTGTACAGATGTGATTTCACTGGCCTGCTGTGTTACTGTAAGAGAAGATGATGGTCTTTTCCAATGACGTGAATCAAATAACCCCTGATAACAACAGTGGATTGTGATACATAGCAGGAAATCTGGACGTTTTGGAACTACGAATGGAACGTATTTAGTTAGCTTAGTTTTACTTATATTGTACTTTTTCAGCACAGATACTTCTCCAACTTAGAAAGGATAGAGAATTAAATGGTAAAATGAACTAGAGCAGGTGATAAAATGATAGAATATGTGATTAGTGAAAGGTCCCCATAGCTCAGAGCGAACTAGCTATCGCTACACACAAGTGCCGGTCCGTTTCATGTTTCATCACAGGTTTGTTTCATTTGTAATAATACTGAGGAAGCAACAGTAGAAGCCCGTGACTGGATATTAAAGTTGGAGTTAAGTGTTCTCATCTCGAGCATCCACTTAAAAGCCGTGCAGCTCCACTCTGGACTAAAAAGTCCATTTAGCTCTTAATTTACTCCAATGGATACAGACTGGAACATACGGACTGTTCGAGCCTCTCAATTCACAGGTTCAGATCCAAATCCAGATTCATTCTGTATTCTGATGTCGATGTTTTGACCACATGAATTGGTTCGTTATGTGTGTTACGTTCAGAACTAGACGTTCATAGGTGGGGTGAGGGTGGCATTTGCAGTTCATGCCTGAGTAGCTTTTCGACTGAGTCGATGTGACACGTTTTTGAGTAAAAGGCCGGAAACTGAAGCGACTGAAGCTTCCACAAAAACGTGGAAAAAAGGTCCCCGTCCATCCACTGCTCTCTCTGTGCCGAGGGACGGAGCTATTAAACCGTCAGCTCCGATTCAAGCCGCCGTCGCGTCTTACACGGAACGAAACCGACAAGAGAGGCTCCGGCAGGAGCAGGCCGGCCCACTGTCAACAAACAGACGAGAGGAGAGGGAAAGAAAACAAGAAGAGACGGACGAAAACGAATCAGGAAGAGCCCGAGACGAGCTCTCCAGGAGCAGCGGAGCGCAGTTGCCCTCTTATCGCTTATCGCTCTGCCCCAGACCGCCGAGATCTCCCGCATCCCGGCTTCCTTTGATGCTCGCTGCTGCGCAAACACCGACATGTGCTCGTCGTCCTCTCAGCGTGGCTGCGAGGCCGAGCCGGGGTCAGCGCACAGGCAAGTGGGTCAGGAGGAGCCCCGCAGCCGCCCAGATACGCTTCCCACGCACGATTCACACTTCTGCAGATGCAGAGCTACTGTACGGAGCGCTCCAGCCAGGCAGATTTAACCGGACCGTCTCATCTGATTTCCTTCCAAATCTGCTCCTTTGATAATTTTTTTCCCTTTTGTTTGTTTTTTTTTGTCACCAAATCCCCACCCACAGAGAATAAGTGGCGAGGGTCTGATAGACTGAAATATCTACTTCCTCTGTACCAAAGAGCTGCAAACTATTAAAAACCAAACAACAGTGTTTCACTGACTGGCATGTCCTTTCATTAGTGTGGGCATACACACATACACACACACACACACACACATTTTTGTAGTTTAAAACGCAATCCTTCTGGCTGTGCAACTCAAAACAGCACCAAAAAGGGTTTTAATCCACCCCAACACATGCACTATAAAAACTACTATTTCAGCCCAAAAACAAAAAAAGACAAACAATAAATGTTCCCACGTTCATCCCTGCTGGTCACCTCAGAACACCTCACGGTTTTATTTCTCTGTGCCTGAGTTTGCATGTTTTCTATTGGTGCTCCAGTTCAGAAACCATACGTTAAGGTCTAAACTGCCTCTGGGTGTGAGTGTGAGAGTCAGCTGTGTGTGTGTGTGTGTGTGTGGGTGTGTGTGTGTGTGTGTGTGTGTGTGTGTGTGTGTGTGTGTGTGTGTGTCCTGTGATGGACTTGTGACCTGTCAGGGTGTATTCCCATCCTCTGCCCTTATACGCCCTAAAGACAATATGGAGATGGATGGAGTGCACATAAACAAAAATAGATACTAGAATCTAAACCTAGTTTCGAGGTCATTTTGTTTATATATTTGATGGTTTTTCTTTTGGTTTGGCACTGATGTTGGACCTGTCCAGTCAATTATTTAGAAACAGAAAAAAAAACCTTTGAAGCTTTGAAGAATAAATGAGAGTGAAACATGCTGCAACCATAATGTTCACTGCAGCTGAAAACTGCCCAGTGGGACCATGAAAACGTGCTTCAGATCAACACAAGTACAAGCGGAAAGCACAACACTTAACCCCTGCAATCTACAGCTCTCTCTCTCTCTCTCTCTCTCTCTAATCCAATCAATATTCTCACTGAATAGTCTGAATGTTATTAATCCCTGAGGGGGGGGGGGGACGGAGCCATTACAGAATCAGAACAAAGGATGGAGATGAACCCACAGCACAGGGCGGAGGCAGTGACGCCACGGACGACCTTGAAAACGAATCGACCACAACATCTCGACTCTGAAAGACGAGGGGATTGCTCTGTTTCTCTGCTCTCTCCAGAGTGTGGGCGTGGTTTCTTTTTCCTGACCGACCGGAGGAAGAAATGTCGAGGGCTGGCAAACAATGAGCCACCAGACAAGTGAGATTAACGGACGTCTTCGGATCAGCTGCTTTAGCAGCAGCAGCAGCGGCAGCAGTGAGCGCTCCTGGCTGCTAATCCCTCCAATCTGTGATTCCACCCTGATAATTAGATTAATGGAGCGGCGCTCGGCGCCTTCGGGCCGCTCGCAGCAAACGCACTGACAGGCGAGCAGCTGCAAAACAAGCCACCCCGCTCCCTCTGCACCATCATTATTTCCGAGCCACTTTTGTGCCATTTCTACGCTTATATGGAAAACTACATATATATGCAGCGAAGGACTGGTGGCGTTCTAGTGCTGTACTTACTGAAACGCTTTTACCTTTTTTTTCCCCTTTCTCTCTGAGATATTATTTCGTTTTTTGGAAAAAATCTCTCATGCCACACACAGTTTCTGTTCTCACCTGCACCTGTAGCAGCAGAGCAGCAGCAGGTCAAGCTCACGCTCAGAACACAGAGTTATTTTCAGTCTGAACATCTGCCTAAAAGGCAAAAGAAACCTTCCCCGTCTCTGTCTCTTTGTTGCATATTTCACTGACAGTGAAAGCGCCAGCAACTGCTTCTGCCTCTCCCAAAGTCAACATCAAATGGTTTTTGGTTTTCAGCCGTATTTGTTTTAACATTTTTATCATGATTAGATATGAAATGATCATTTCTTCGAAGGAATTCTGACATTAACCATTCCAGGAATGTGACATTAGCGAGGAGGCATGAATGCGAAGTTGGACCGTGTTTCCTATAGAATCTATTTTCCGCTCCCTCTCCGAGTCTGTCTCACCACCTTTGTCTCTCAGTGGGAGTCGGACAGAAATAGAGTCAGTGTGGCAGCCCGCGTCTGTGTTTACCTGGACGTCTGACTCTGTCTGTCACCCTGGACCCGTCTGAAGGGATTTATGGGAGCCGCGTTCGTCACCTCGGAGCGGTTTCATATGTTACGATGACGGCGATCCAGATAGTGGCACCGCGCTACCGCTTCTGTCGGTGCCGGGATGTAAACTCCCGCTAAGTGCAGGAAATGACTTCCAGTCTCAGGGGTTTCTGGGTGGAGAGGGAGCGAAGCTGATATGTGAGTTCTTCACGCTTGGGAAGACAAAGAGGAAGTAAATAAAGACTGGAATGATGGATTTATTGAGCTTCTTCTCCACGGATGACAAACAAACCTGGTTCAGTGTCACAAAATTACCTCTAGAAGCTTATTTCCAAAGGTCCAAATGATCTAATATTTGGTCCAACTTTTACTGTGTATCTCAAGGAAGCATGTTCTCCAGGTGTCCACTACTTCCTGAACAGATGATGGACACCTCAACTGACCAATGAGGGCCTTTCATGTCACTTCAGAAGCTCAGACCAGGAAAATGAGAGTCAGGAGGAAGTCTTGAAAGATTCATCCATTTGGACTCCAATGGGCACCAATCCACTCCAAAACTATGACTACAAATGGTGTTAAAATTCCTTCTTTTTTCCCTCTTTTCTGTGCTGTTTTATTGAGTCGGCCTGGAGTAGGGATTCACGCTGCGGCCCCATTGTGTTTTCCAGCTAAAAATTCAGCCTGAATAAAGTCGTCTTTCCGAATGAATAATGGTTATTAGAAAAGAAAAAAAAATTAGAAAGCAAAAAACAAACCTCCTGCTACAGTCAGCTCAAAGTCTATTCATCAGCGCCAAAAGCTCTCAGAGTAATTTTGAGGTCCGGGCGAAAAAATGAAAGAAGAAAGACTGTGAATATGCTCCAAATGGTTTAAGACCAGCTCTCGGTTTTCTGTGAGAGCGCCTCGGAGAGATGTTTCAGGCTAATGTCGTTGCTGTTCGTGCCTCCTGAGAGAAAATGGAGGCTTGCCATTAGAAGGAAACCACGTTTCTGGAGACCTTCCTCTCGACGAAACCAGCAACAGAATCAATTCAGGAATCTCAGACGAACACATCCTGCTCTCTTCTCTCTGCCTCAGACCACTTCAGTGCCTTTCATCCTGCCTGTTTTTGTCCCGCTCGTTATCTGATCGAAGGTGAGACGTAGAAAACCGAAGGGCACACAAACACACACACACACACAAAATAAGAGAAAGGATCTGCTCCGCTCCACCACATCCATTTTCAATTACAGGTACCAACGTGCAGGTGCTATTTTTAGCCCGGGCTGGATATGTATAGCTGCTCCTCTGTAGCATCTGTCACAGATGCTGCTGCTGCTGCCAGTCCTTCACCTTCTCCATTATTTACATCCGCGTTTCAATTTGAGCCGTTTCACTGACGCTCCAATACCGAAAATCTTTCCATTGAAAGTGTAAAGTGAGCTTTTAGTTTCCGTTCTTTGATTTTCTCTCTCTCTCTCTGTTGTTGTTGAAGGAGAGCGAACATTCACATGGTTTCAACAGGGGCAGAGCTGCAGCAGGGCGCCTTTATTCCTGTAATACCAGAGTGGTTATGTGGGAGTGAAGAGGCGTCAGGGCAGAAATAAGAGAAATTAGAGCTAAGGCAGAGGATTCTTCTACCTCAGCCTCGGAGGTTATCACCATGTGAATCAGGGAGCTACAGCAGGACCGAACATATCTGAACAAATGGACATTCAGTGGTGACGTGAAGGAAAGAAAAAGATCATATCTTTCACCTCGTCTGGACAAGAACCCCGACTAACAAGCACAGTTTCCATCGTAATAACCTAAATTCTAACTGCTATGAGATGATTTATCAATGTGTTGGGATTTGATTTGAGAAGAAACTCATATGCAATTGCTGCACATATCATCTGAGCCCCAGGGCAGGGACTCAGGCCTTGAGAATATTAGAGAGCTTTAACACCAGTGACGTCTGTCTCAATGCTGTGTTCTCAAAAGGTGTCGGAGCCAGAAAACTCTTCTACGTCGAACTGGGAAAATCCTTCTTTCATGGAATATGACTAAGCTGCACAGACATGGAGTCGGACAAGTCGTATGGACAATATTCCATTTCCCATGAGCTTAAGCAGCTGCAAGGCCATCGGATTTATCGTTTTCAGAAAGCTTAACAAGCGAAACACTTGAAGGGAAGCTGGTCATATTGATCCAAACTCAGTAAAACTTCTTTCTCTCTGTTCTCTCTCTCCACCATTATCCCTATGATCCAATCACAGGGTACGACTGTCTGATCGGATGTTCTTAAGGGTAACAACACAGAGACATTCTGGGTACTTTCCAATGATCTGATGCTGAATAACAAAGTACAAATTTTACTTTAAGTGACCAGCAGAGACGTGGATCATCTCTCTCTGTTGACTGAAGGGATCTGTTATGCCTCTGAGCTCCAGAGCGCCTAAAATAAGCCACTTTCACACTGCTCTGCAGGCCTCGGGATCAAGTTTTTGAGTCAATACTTGGAGCCTATTTTGGTCTCCTCTCTGCCTGATACCCAACACCAGAATTTGCAAATGTCCCTCCATCAAAGAGGAGCTTGTTTTGCCGTGATCTGGCGGCTGAAAGGCTCTTCCTTTGGTTTCTGAGGTGGGAAAAAAAGATCAAGTGTGGAAAAAGAACGAAGAACTTGTTTGACAAAAACACTTCTTGACAATGAAGTGAAACTCGTGGCGCGATCATGTTCGTCTCTTGGCGTAGAAGCACAGACAAAATGTGAAGGTCAGGATGAGGTTGTGATTATATCCGATAACAGTTTCACTGCATCGGAGATGTGCAAAATAGGGACGGATGACCTTTAAAATATCTGCAAAATATCTGCTCATGCACTGTGTGTGTGTATGGATGCTGCGAATCAGGCACAAACTGTACCGGAGTGCAGAGTAAGCTTCGTATTTTACATAATAGCATTTTGCTGCGCTGTGCTCCAGCTCCCAGCTTTTGCCAAAAAAGCATAATCCCTCTCTGTGGAGTGGGAGTTTGTGTGCCAACAGGCCGAGGAGATGAAACCACCTTAAATGACAGAGATGCAGAGGCAAAAAAAAAAAAGAGAGACAGCTCTGTTTGAAGTGTAAAAAAGAGAGAGTGAAAAAAGTTTCATTTCTGGGTTTCGGAACTATTAAAAAACAAGCAGGGAGGAGCCTCCCGACGGCTCTGAAACCCAGGCGCTTCTTTTATTTATCCCCTCACCTCTAATTTTCCGCGCTCTACACCGACTCAGCGTTTCCGCAGCTCGGGGCCCGGGTTTCAGATCTCTTAATTGCCGGCGCCGTCAATTATTAAAGATGTGTACTAGTGAGCTGCGAGCGAGAGGAGAGACGCTGGAGCAAATCTCACATTCGACTACAGCTTGTCTGCTTGCATCTTACGTCTCGTCAGGAGCGGGAAAACATCATTCATTAGTAATAAGTAAAGTGCTGCTAATCTTTGCACTTTGTTTTCGGGAAACGGGTCTTGATAATCACGGTCTTGTCCAGTTCGACTTACTTCTGTCTACCTAAGTCGACCCGAAAAGCTGGAAGAGTCCTCCAACTTGACTTGATGTGACCAGCGATAATTTGGACGATTCAATTCATCAGTTGTGTGGGCTGCTCCATTGTCACAATGAAATGTAAATAACTCTTACTTATTGATCAGTTTAGTGCAGGTTTGCTTGCTTTTCCATTAGTCTTCCATTAGCCCTGCAGGGACCATAATAAACCACATCACTTTAAGGTTATTACAGGAGACATCCGGGCTATGACCTTGTCTGCATTTTTAAGGTAATTTAGGAGCGGGACGTAACATCGAGACAAGGAAAGAAGCAGAAATAATCGAAAGCCTGGTGCCAAGCACCTGCAAATGTCACAGACTGACACGTCGAATGGTTTTAATCTGTGTAAAGGGGCGATAATACAGTGCTTTGATATTTCACGGGCAGTTATTAAACCAATGAACAGCTGACACAAATACCAAAGCGGTGTCAATCTTCTCAACTTAACCGTTTTATTTCTTGTTTAAAAAAGGAAAGGCGGCGAAGGTTAAATTAGGTGAAAGGACGAAGGTTAAATTAGGTGAAAGGACCGAGGCTGATCTCTCTCTCTCTCTCTCTCTCTCTCTCTCTCTCTCTCTGATGCTATCCCTCCCTGGATCTGCTCTTGTTTAGCTCTCAGTCTGGCCCACGTCAGCCCACAGGAGCTGTGTGACATTAAAAGCATCATCCTGTTTGATAACCGAAGACATCGAAGGTCACCGCGAGCACACCACCGGGCTCGGCCGCTCCCACTCGAAAGCCGAAAACGTCCTCCTGAAGAAGACGAACGAGGGCGAGTCAGAGCGGCCGCGGCCTCACATCCGTCTGTCTGAGGCGGCGAGGGCGAGAGCCCGCCGGACATTTGGTGCAGTCGACAAGCCGTCATGGCTGCAGCAGCGGAGGAAGTGACAACGCTGACAGCTGAGGGACCGAGCTCCGAGAGAGAGAGAGGGAGAGAGAGAGAGAGAGGGAGAGAGAGAGAGAGAGAGAGAGAGAGAGAGAGGGAGAGAGAGAGGGAGAGAGAGTGAGAGAGAGAGAGAGAGAGGAGCCGAGGCCGAGCTTTAACCAGGCCGTGGACACAGGAGGAGGAAGACTGAGATCAGATCTCATTGGTTGTTTCAGTCTGTTGATAACCAGACTAGAAACGCCTACAAATACAGTGCAACCACAAACTCAGTCTAAGACATCCTCATCGATACAGCCTATACCAGTTTTTATTGTCGTGTTTAAGGGGGAATTACAGACGTCCAGGCTTGCAACATCTATTTCTTTGGTCTCTTTAAAAGAGTCTCGATTCAGATTGTGAATGATTTCTTAACCTCTTGCCAGGACTACTTTGATCTTGATTGAGATTAAAGATTAAACCACTCCTGATTTAGGGATAAATTATTCCTTTTATAGCAGAATTTCTTCTATTGTCATCTTGCATTGAATTTAGTCAGCTCAAGACCAGATCTATTATATTAATGCACTTCTTAACATACAATATACAATAAAAAAACTGCTAGTATCTGAATTCATTTCTTATGAGGTGAACGTTTGCATATGCATTGTGCATATGCATTGGCTTTGGGCCACTTGTGCCTCCTCCTGCTTCTCCTACAGAGTACCCAGGCTCCTCTTGTGTCTTGTGTCTGTCCGCTCGGCCTCCGTCCCCTCCCGTACGATATTTGTCCCTGACGTTGCGGCACAGCAAAGTGTTCCAGAGCGGTGTCAACGTCGTCAGGCATAAGGAGAGAGAGGCAGCAGGGTTAGCCGGGCCCCGCCAGCACCCAGATGGTCTGAGAAGGATGTGTGAAGCGCGAAAGAAGGAAGGAAGAGGGATGAAAGGAGTACAGAGGGAAAGCAGAGTTATCCGGTTCTATCCTTTTGAGAAGCGCTGGTTGTGATTACATCAAAAGAAACCGATCCAAAAAACAATAGGAAACTCTCTCCTGCTGTTCCGCTCCCTCAATTAGACCAGAAACCCCCAACAAAAGGTGAACGACGCTAAGCAAAGATATTAAAACCGAGTGGACCGAACAGAGGGGCCATTGTGTGCGGGGCTACGGGCACCGGGTCGCTCTGGAGCTCAGATCCCGCGGCCCGAGGCATCGAGCATCAGGGGCTGATTTATCGGAAGCAAACGTCCAACGGTACGGAGCTGCAGGCGGGAGATAACTTCCTCTGCGATTGTGTGCGCCCCGTTCCCATCCAGCTGTTTTCGTTTCTTGCGGTCGAATTGAGTAATGCACATTAAACCGAGCTGCTGAATTGAAACAGGGCCGGTACGGTTTTTTTTGTTTCTTTTTTGGGCAGAAATGCCAAAATTTGTTCACATTTGCTCCGAGCAGAAAACACATTTGTTCGGGGGACGAAAATAAAAGCACTCATGTCTCGATCTCCCCCCCCTCTCCTGATCGAGATGCAGCTCTGTTTGGTTGCATAAACATCTCTCCACTGTTTTTTTTTCCTGACGTGTGGTCTCTCGTGTGGCCTTCGGACCGAAGGGGCCGTCACATTATCGCCGTCCACGCTGCAGCCCTGTCAGCTGCATTACATCAGCCGCGGTTGGAGAGGAGCAGATCTGCTCCACGCAGCCTGAGTCCGGGCTGAGCGCCAGCAGCATTCAGCACAGACTGCATCTTCTGTGGGGCTGCGCCTAACGCACACAGGAAAAATGTAAGCCAGCCACGAGGCAGCAAATTGGATTTATATGCACTGGTGACAGCATTGGCATAGTCCGCATACCTGTATATATAACTGCTGTTAATAGGGGGAGGTGGGGGGGGGGGCGTCACATGTGTATTCAGCTGCATGCGGTCATTTGTTTTGGCTCGATGGAGAGACCAGCAGGAGTTACGATCCGTGAAGTGAAAGGAATGATTTAGATTTAGGCAAAGATGCCGAGATTGTCTGTAAATTACACGCGGGTGATCCTTGAGTTCACGACTCCGGATGAAATCTTTATTTTTTATTTTTTGCATGCTTTTATTTTTACATTTAATCCATTTTGTCGTTAAATATTGACGAGGCAGGCCTGAAGGTGACGCCGGTTGACGTTAACAGGCTGTGTTTTATTTACCCAGGTCTGAGAGTTCAGCTGAAGGTCGCAGGGAGCAGAAAACATCTGCCTGGTGTGTCCAGAAGGTTCATACAGTCCTTTACATATTCATTCAATTCATCCAAACCTTTTTGCATCACGTATGCTTACAAATAACGAGGGATTAGAATCAGAACCGATGCCCAGTGGAACAACACCTATCAGGACTAAAGTGTGACTGAGGTCTATAAAACATGTGTTTATTGTTGGTCTGCAACCTCAGAGGTAACAACAGAACAACTACCATATGAGATATTGATATGTTGTGTTGCTAAAGCAAGCAATCGAGATGAGTGTCTGCGTTTCTACAAACAGCAGCAGGTTCAGATCAGCAGCTTATTTTCAGTCCTCTTCAGTCTCATGATTCGGTCGTCCAGCCAGTCAGTCGATGCATAAGACTGTTACAAAGCTGCGTTTGTGTTTTCAGATGAGACAGCTGAATCTATCCCCGACAAAGCCTGTCTGCAGTTTGCACAGCTGGATGGAAATCTACAGTAGAGGAGGAGGAGGAGGAGGAGGAGGAGGAGGAGGAGGAGGAGGAGGAGAAAATGTGACGAGAAGAAATATGGGGGGAGGAAAGTGCTGTGCTGCTTGTATCCAGGCAGGGACACAAAACCTGTGAGGAAACTACCCACAATGCCTCTGTGGACCTTTTAGCTGCCACCCTCCCTCTGCTGACACACACACACACACACACAGACACACACACACACACACACAGACATACACACACTTATGCACACACTTCAATAAGGCAAAGTGCTTAACTCAGCAAACTGCTGTGCTATCACTCATGTTTGACTCTGGGCTTCTTGCTTTCACTCTGTCTCTTGTTTTGCACTGCAAACATTCAACATTATCTATGTTTTTCTTAATCTAAATACTCTCAGGTCAATGCAGGGCCTGTTATTTTTCCACGGTTTAAGACTCCAAACTTGTATTGTTCAGTCATGACCGGAACTTGAAATGAAACCTTTGTGACCCGAGTAAAGCTGTGGCGATAAGAAGCTGTCAGACGTGACTTTGCAGACTTAGCCGTGACCCAGATGTTAGATTATTGTCTTCCACATGACTCTGGGAACTCGGCTACTCTGCTTAAATCTCGTATATATACATCATCTCTCTCCTGAAGGTGAGAAATTACATATTTTTCTGACTTTATACAGCCGTATGAGTCGCAGGATGGGATATGGCTGGTTTTGTTATCCTAAGATTTTATTATAGATCTGCATGTAGCTTATTAGCTCCGAGGCCAGATCTGGAAGGCTTACACCCGCAGTCCGCATCTGGTGAGTCAGATTAATGGCTTTCGGAGACTCAGACATAACCTTGACAAGCCCAAACTGTAAATTACTGCCTCATACGCGGCTTTGAATTGATCGGGGTCTTGGAAGCGGATCCGGGCTCGTCCCTGCCACGAAACCGGCATGTAGTCCACATGTAGGACCAGTGCGAAGCATCAAACCCTCAGAGTGGCGGTTAATGGCAAACACCTGTTGTGGTTTTGTTGTTTTCCTGGCAGGACTTTCTGTTTCCTCCACAACCAGTCGTTGGTTGGATCCTTGCGGTATCACGTCGGCTGGTATTGGCTCGCAAATCAAAAGTTTTCGGTCTGGCAGCGGTCTCCGCTAGCAGCAGCAGCGGGGGAAAAGAAGCGGAGCTGCCCGTCGCTATCAGACAGACCGTTCCACGCACCGCTCGACTGCAAACCACACAGAAAACAAAATTGGGCCGGTGGGAGCAAGCAAACAAGCTTCCCGGGTGAAGAGCGGCCATGGACACGGACACAAAGCAAAGGAAGGCAGAGAGCAAACTGAGAGGGTAAAACGCCCGAGTGTGCCACTTGAAAAGCATTCAGATCCACAGTGGGAGGAGGGACTGGGAGGGTGGGGGGGCTGCAGGTCATCTTTTATTAAAAGCAGAGCCAGAGATATTTTGTCAGTGCTGAAAAATACTCTGAGGTACTCGGGTACATGTCATACATGTTAGGGGTCGTCTGGGGTGAATGCAGACTCTATGCAGCATGTTGATGTAGCTCACACCCAGCCTTGTGCTGCATGTTTGAGCAGGTTTTGCTAACTGTGTTAACAACCTAGCTTTGTTTGTTTGTTTTTCTGTTTGTCAGCGATGATGTGTACCGTACAGCTTGCAGTGTTTTCTGTACAGCTTCAGCATTCACAGTGTGACATCATCATGACCACAAATGGCGACATACAGGCGTCTTCCTGACATACAGAGTTCCTGTCCTCGTGCAGCCTCACTCAACATTAGTAAACCCGGGGAACTCATCTGTGAGTTGGGAGCTGTAACAATTGACTATTAGTAATATCATTATTATTAGAAATTCTCTTATTCTCTTATTTCAGCTTCTTAAATGTGTCTATATGACAGAAAATTGAATGTTGTTGAAGTGTGGACAATAAAAAAATAATTTTAAGTCCACATATTGGCCTTTGTGAAACAATCATGAACAATTTCCAAAGTTTTAGTGTCATTTTATGAGCAAAATAACACAACGATTAATCCTGCAAGTTATTGACTGCAAAAACAATCATTTGTTACAGCCCTAAACTAGAGCTCCTCACATACACACAGTCTGAATAATGTATGAGTGTGAATCCACTATAGAAAAAATGTGACTTCAAATTAAAGCTTTTAATGCTACCTGACTGCTAGTTGAAAATGTCTAGACTATGTTTTAAGACGCAGCTAATATAAAATCCGGTAAATGAGAATATTACGACCTTATGAGCGTTTTCTATTCAAATCCCTGACAACGTCCAGACACGTGACGTCTCTCTCTTTGTTATTGTTAAAAACAACCCCCCCCCTCGGTCGCCCCTCGTCCCGTCCGCTCCTGGAGGAGTGACAGGGAGTAGTAGTCTGTCCAATAAAGCTCCTCTCAGCTCGTCCTGTGGGGCCTGGAGACGGAGCGTCCGCCCCTGCTGGGACCGGGCGTGTTCCAGCCAAATCTTACGCTGCAGACACACTCCTGCCATCCAAATCCCTGTTTAATACCGGGACATGACAGACTAATGGAGAAGGAGGGGGAAGGGGGGGGGCGAAGAGGGAGGAGAGGAGAAGCAGGGAGGGGGGGGGGGGGGGGGGCTGGCAGAAATTTGCCCCAACACACACACACACACACACACACACACAGAAATACACTGAGCCTTTGGCAGGACACCTGAACAATCCCCTTAACATCAAACAGCCACGAGGATCACAACTGCAAACACATCATTTCTCCCAGGATTCTGTGAGGAACGGACACAATAGCACACTGTGTAATGCACCTTCTAGTAGTACTACAGATATTTTATTTTCCATTTTATTAGACATACTTGTGTCAGAGCAGCAACACAATGGGTGTTTTCTGCACCTGTGTGACCAGTGAACTGAGCCTAGCCTGGTAGGAGAGCGTTAGCCGAACGTTAGCCAAAAACAAACCAAGCTAATAGAAAAACATGCATGTATGGGATTATGCATGATACAATACAAACTACTCTGTGGTTATAGACTTCATCTCTTTAACTTTTGCAGACGATGCCTTTTTCTATCCCCGATCACGCCTCTATAATGGATCCTCTCTAACTGATCTAAAATTCACTTAAAACTTAAATGGGAAAAAGAGTGATCGTCTCATGAGCGAAACAGTCTGCATCCCTGAGATGGATTTCAGAACGGGTCTCCGGTGGTCTCCTGTTTCCGGCATTAGCATAATAAAAAGTTTAAAATGCATCACGCAGTTTGCGCTCCTGCTCAAACTATAAACGTGGCCGTCTGAGAGCACCTGCCTGCAGCTGAATCCACCGAGGGAGAAAGAAGGAGTCTTCAAAGGCTCAAAACAATAGAATCGATCATCAAACACCACCATGGTGCAGCACACACACACACTGTGCACACATGCATCCATCCAGGTACATCTGAAGGATCTACGTGACTGTGCACACATATACACAACAGCTGCACAGCAAACGCCATTTCATCTGCCCTCCAGTGTGTGTGTGTGTGTGTGTTTCTGTTTCCTCGTCCACCTGAGGCTTTTTCTCTGCACTTTTCAATCCACGGGGACAGAAAATTATCACCCCACGGGCACGAAATAGCAGCCGTGCAAACAAGACTTTTCTCTAAGCGAGGGGGGCCTTTGTTTCACGGGCCTCTTGGAGAACGCTCAGTGTGAATGTCCTGCAGCTCGTCTTTATTCTTCGGCACAGACAGACAGACAGACAGACAGACAGACTCGTAGGGGATCAGCTGTCTGGATGCACAACTAGGCAAAAACAAATCAGGGCCATGTTTCCCTCTCCGAGCGACAGCGAAAGCTAAATCATGCAGATTCAGTCCCGTCAACAAACTGGAGGGCAAACCGGCGCTTCTGTGCCCCACATAACAAGCCGAACAGCCTCCTGTCTCCTTCAAATTACACGTGTGTGCTCCTGATTTGTTCAGCCATATTGTTTTGTGGAAAACATAATTGCCGTCTGGGTCGGTACATTTGTTTACGCCACGGCCCCGGAAGGCTTGCGGTGGGCTACCAAGCTGTTGAACTTTGACACCAAAGATGTGGGTTTACATCCTTTCCAAGAGCCGTTTTTCAGCGTTAACCTCAGACCAAGGTCAATGAACGCTTGAACATTACCATAATGACACATTTTAATTGATATTGCACAAATGTGATGTTCGGCAGTGGGAACATTTGGTGGTTGGTATGTTATTAAATGTGTTTTCCCTAATTATGCTGATGTCAAAATCTCTACAGCTTCAGCTTCATCTCGAGGGAAATCAGTAGAAATGTTCTTCCCTTCTGCCAAAATAAATGGGGCAGTGACGTGATGCATGACAAAGGCGTGGCCGGGTGGGATGGAGCGAGGCTTTTTCACTGGCGGCAGGGACTTTGGAGAGGACTTCCCCACTCTGAACAGATCTGCTGCGTTATGCCCAGTATTTTTCCACATAAATGATCATCCTCACTGCGTGTCACTCAGCTCTGCCAAGCATCGATTCGCTCGTTCTGGAAGCACAGGCAGCGGTAAAAAAGCTGCGGTATTAATTATATCTCCACTGAACTGCTGTAACTAGAGGATCATGTACATGAGACGATGTAACTGGTTTGATTATATGTGAAGCAGAGAAAAACACTTGTTTCTGGAACAGTGACAGCGATGATTTATTCATATATGTTCTCAATCAAATTACTTGAGATGCTACGAGTGGAGCACTGTGTGTCGCTAAACTTTCAATTATCAGAGATCAGTACACACTGCAAGCTCTGAAGGGCTGCGTAGGTGTTTCAGGTGTGATATTGTCAGATTATGTTACCCTAGAAGAACACATCCGCTGGATCTTAAACCCAACACCTTAACCGCTCGACAATCCCGGTACATGTTTGATATTCCAGACACTATCGTCACTGTTTCTTCGCTTGTGTTCTCCGTGTTTATTTTTCTGACACACACAGAGGAGCATGGAGGGATGCAGAGAGAGTCTCTGCAGGGTTTCTGCGGGCTGAAAATGAGGCAGATCGTGTCAAACGGTGTATTGATTCCATGCAGTCAGACAGAACATCAGAGCTCTGGCTGCACGGCTGCACAGAGGAGTGCTGACTCTGTGTGGACAGCACTCCAAGTCTGAGGAGTCAAGCTGTGCTCAGCTGCATGTGTGCCAGCACGCCTGCCGGGGCTTATGGGATTGGACAGAGAGAGGCGGACAGAAAGGAAGGGGAGAGAGAGAGAGAGAGAGTTTATGACACTGACATTTACATTGACAGTGATCTTACTTGTAAAGCTGCCGGCTGCTTCACTCTGTGCAGTCACGCAGAAAAGAGAGCCGTCTGTTTGTGGCTAGCCTAGCTTAGCATAACGAATAGAAACAAAGGGAAACTGCTAGCCTGGTCCCACAACATTAACACTGGCCAAAAACGTGTAATGCTCACTTAATAATACATGGGAAAGGAAATAATATAGGTTAGTCAGAAAACTAGCTGTTCCTGGAAGGGCCATGCTAGCAGTCATGCTAGCAGTCTTTAGCCGTTCATCAAGTACGGGGAGCTCAGAGTTGTGCAGTGTGTCGCATACACAACCTGTGGGCTGGGCCTCCCATGAGGCGTCACTTTGATGATTAAAGGATGGGAAAGAAAATAATATGTCCCAGCTACACCAAATTGCATGTACTTTACAGACTTTTGCATCACTTAAGGTCTCTCAGAAACTCCTACAAGCACAACAATCTGAGCGGGATAATCACTATTTGGTTGCAGGCGGTTCAGGTTCTGGTGCACTAGGAACAGACCACCACTGACTGATGACAGCGCTGAAAGCTGTGGAGTCACTATTAACCCCGAGCATTAATGAACGCTGCAAATACTTAGCACCACTCATTTTCTACTGCATTAAATTGACTGTCACTGATACTGAGGTAGCAGTGCTGCTCCGCTCAGCCTCTCTGTCTCTCTCTCTCTCTCTCTCTCTGTCTCTCTCTCTCTATCCTGATCCCGAGCTGCAGGAATTAATCATTGACAGACATTTTAATAGTATTACCACATGTAGGGAAAGAGCGAGAGAGGGAGAGAAGACCAGGGGGGAGATGGAGCCAAGAGAGAGAGACAGAGAGAGAGAGAGTTGAATATGTATGAGTCAAATGGGAAAGAGAGACGTTTGAGGCACAAAGAAAGGAGGGCACAGAGATCCACGGCGGAACTAAACGACCGCACGCTCTCCTTTCAACTCACTGCCTCCGTCTTCTCAATGTAAGCCACATCTCCCAGCAAACCGCTGGGTCCCGGTCCCCACACACACACACACACACACACACACACACACAGGCCGACCCACAGCGTATGTGATAAGAGAACTGGCAGGAGGAGAGAGGGAAAAAAAATATATAACATGTCATAACTCCCTGCCATATTTAGGTTAGGAGATAGAACGTCCTGTTATTTTTAGCACAGAAACGAACGCACAATGGTTTATTTCCATGCTCCTCGTTCACACGCTGATCATTTCATAACCAGGCGGCTCAAATTAGCACAAGAAGATATCTGAATCACTGAGATGCTTCTGTGTTTTGTCAGGGCGAAACCAACGAGGAGAATACGAGGCAAAGGTAGTCGACTGGTGCTCATTTTACTTTCCAGTGCAGTTGGTTCATTCATTTCAGAAATAGGGGGAAAAACAATGGTAGTGTGAGACATTGGTTTGGTAGCTTAATGAACAGGACTGTTGCCTCATATCAAGAAGGTCAATGGTTCGACTCTCCTATTGCACCTTTTCCACCAAATGGGTTGAAGTGCTGTCTCATGCTTTATTTGGATTTTTTTTTTCTGTTTCCACTGACAAAGACCAGGCCCTGACTCCAGAGTAGCACCACTTCCTTGCTGAGCCAGGAGTAAGAACCAGATACGTCAGAGGCTAGGGACGGGGTTAATGAGACCAACAGCAAGTCGGCCATTTTTTTCTTTCTCTCGCTATGATGAAACAGTAACTACAGAGGCTAAAGAAAGAAAGACTCTCGGGACCAAAAGTATTTGAAGTGTTAATGTGACTTAACCTGTTTTCAACTGGTTAACAACTGAAACCAGCACCAGCACCAGCTTGGAACCAGCACAGGAACCATTTTGGTGATAAAGGGATAATAGGGTTTCTCCCCCACAGTTTAAAGAAATGCATGTTTAGGTAGACTCCAAATTGACCCTAGGTCTGAGCGTGAGAGTGAGTAGTACGTGTGTATGTGTGTGTATGTGTATATGTGTGTGTGAGCGTGTGTGTGTCCTGCCCTTGGCATATGTGCACTGGAGATCAGCTCCAGCGGACCACCACAACAGTTAGGTACAAAGTGGGTAAGATAGTAAGTGGCAGATGGAAGACATTTTACTGTGAAGAGTGTTCGTCAGGGATGTTGGGTCACAAGTTGTCCCTCTTCCAAGATTTGTATGAGCCTCTAAAATCTGATATAAACCACAGAATGATAGAAAAACATCTGTTTGATGATGTGACAACACTATGGTTAAGTTTTGATTAGGTCTTGGCACCAGAAATGAACTTGTTTTGGCTTGAGATGAAGATCGTGGCTGTTTTTTTTTCTCAAATTTGTGGTTGCAGTTACAGTCAGAAACAACTCCGTCGAGGTTACGCAATGTATGCTGTGGGTTTTTCAATGTTTTTTTTATCGATCCATTTATCCAACTGCAACCATACAGATTTTGTCGTTAGATAACAGCACATCCCTTCCTGTCTCGCGGCCAGTCGTGCAAGGCGCTGGCACTCGCCTTCAAAAACAAGTTGCTCATGTGGCTCGAAACATGAGATATCGCCACGGACAAATTATGTTATCCAGGAACCGCTGAAATGAGAGAAAGCGACGGCTTTGCTGTGCATATGGATCGGTTTTAGGATGCAGAGAGGCATCGGTCGAGGAGCTTGTTTACGCTGACAACAACATGTATTTGTCTCTGTGCAGAGCTCCCACTCACCGGGCTCGTACCCATGTGTGTCAGACAGTACACTGGGCCGATTCACGCTTTTTGAACAACAACAACCTACTGCCACCATCTTCCCACAACACACAAAATCAGAGTCGGATTCCTCCCTATAAACCTCGTCAGAAATCAATTCTCCCCTCCCGCAAACTTCAGCCCCTGCTTTCGTCTCAGTTCTTCACAATAATTGCCCGTTAAACTCATTAAAAGGAGAAAAAAAAAGGGAGGAGGAGAAGAGACAGAATATGAAGGATCCTGCACCTCGGCAGAGCCGTGCCTCCATTCCATAAATCACTTCCATAAATCCCCGAGCTTCAGCCGTCATCCAGCCAACATGTGATGCGAGGAGACGGAGGGAGGCCGGATGTTTCAGGTGGGGGGATGGCAGCTGCAGGAACACAGGTTTATTACAGTGTTTTTTTCTTTTTCCCCTCCATGTGGAGTTCATGTTCATTTATAGACACGTCAAGCAGTGGAGGGAGGTTTCCTAACCGTGATCTTAGGGGAGAGAGAGAGAGAGAGAGGGGGAGAAAATAGCGAGACGGAAATGGAGTAAACTGAATTTAATTACCGAGGAAATTAAGCCGGGCGAGAGGAAGACGACGAGGAAGAAGCAGACGGATAATGATCAGAGTCGAAGGCGGGATGGAAACAGAGAGGAAGGCGAGACGTGAACCTTCCAGGGCGTTTTCCGAGCGTGGAGAAACAGGAAAGCCGCGAACCCCGCAGCCTCCGCTAAATCACACAGAGGCTGATCCCGGTCTGACAGTCCTGAGAGGAGGCTGAGAGATCGATGGCAGGGAGGGCGAACAACAAGGGCGAGGATGACGGGTCTGCACGGAAAACACCTCATCCATTACCAGCACAGTTTTCAGAGGTCGTTCCTGTACTAAATGGAGCGGTCTGGAAACAGACCCGCGTGGTTGCTTGTGCC
This sequence comes from Karalla daura, assembly GCA_029224185.1. NCBI lineage: Eukaryota > Metazoa > Chordata > Actinopteri > Chaetodontiformes > Leiognathidae > Karalla > Karalla daura. The sequence goes on along the minus strand of CM055204.1, from coordinate 18,509,913 downwards.
CCGCGGACCAACAGGACGCCCCGGCGGGTCGGTTCTCCAACACAGCCCTGGACACCTGCAGCCCGGCTCCAGGCCTCCGGGCCCTTTCATTATCACCTTTATGGCCCAAGGTGTCGCGCTAGTATTGGCATCCGGGACAACCCGTGTCGGCGTTAAGGACGGACGCCTGAGTCATGCCTCCAACAACACTTTGTGAAATGACGAGGCGCCATGTGACACCTACGTTACCCACAAACCACCAGCAGTCCGGGCAGTGTTGGAAAAGTTCTGGCTCGATTGATTTTCAGATGTATATCACCTCGATCTCAACAATCAGTCACAATACAGCAAAGTTATGGTTTACATCAACAATGGTCCTGGAGATCCATCCAACATATTGTTTCATCCAAGACACTTGGAATAGAAACTAAAATAGAAACCTGGCTGACACATCTCTTCTCATTTTAATTCTGCAGCTCAGAGCAGCCGATGAAAGTCCACATAAAAACCATTCCAAAGGAGACCAAAATCAAGCATCCATTCATTTTGTTTGGAGTGATTCTGAATGGTCTCCTGTCTCCAAAACGGTGCACTGATGCAGTAAAACACCATCACATTACACCTGAAAAAGACAAAAAATAAAAGGGACTAATGATCAGTTTAAAACTAAACTATAAGGATCCCAATGAGCACGTGATAAGTATTTTTAGATCCCTCCCCTGAAGAAAGCTGCCGAGCATCATCTCAGCTTTCTAAATAACACTACAGTCGCGTTAACACACACACACACACACACACACTTTGTTATGGAGTCAGACGGCGTTCACACCCACAGCCCCGGTGGCGTAGCTGCTTCAATCAAGCTGGAAGGTTCAGAAACAAAAGTGTGGAAACAGCCGGGATCACGCTGGAATAAGTCAGGGCTCAGATATAGCTTTGTGACTTCACATCACTCCAGACAAAGTTTCCCCCAAAAAAGGGATCTCTGCATCTTAGAAGACGTGCAGTTGGAGCCCTGTCTCCATCCTTCATCCATCCATCGATTGCCTCCAACCAACATAAACATGCATGTTTAGGTAACAGACATGGAGACAATGTGCACGATTAAAGTTGAGACTCCACACTCAACTTATTCTTTACAAAACTTTTCAACATTTTAATGGAGTAGAGATCATAAGGCATGAGAACCTCTTTCCATAACTGATGTTTTATGGGGTTTTTTTGCATTATTTTGAGTATTTTAAAAAAGTCTGAGCTTTCACCCACAGATCTCCAGCAGAGTCAGAAACATGCAGAATGATGTTTGGTTCCCATTCAGTGTCACAGAGCAGGAATGATGATGACAGTCGGGCTGCAGGGGGAACAAAGGCCGTCAGTGACAACAGCGAGCGATTACGATTAACGGGACCGCAACATCTGTCGTTATCGCCGCATTTTAACCGGGATCAGATGAAGAGGGACTGTTCCGGAAAGTACACCGCTCTGTAGTAATTGTTAACACAGGGAACGGGCAATCGGCCCCGCTCAGTCAGCAGGCTGCAACCACTCTGCTCTTCCAGGAAGGAGAGCCATCAGTAGGTGGACAAACTGCCTCTGTGTGTGTGTGTGTGTGTGTGTGTGTGTGTGTGTGTGTGTGTGTGTGTGTGTGTGTGTGTGTGAGGCCGGGGGCATGAGCTTTTTCTTTTTCTTTTTTTTTCTCGATCAAAACAATGCTGGTAAACTGCACCCATGTAAAGCCATTTCTCTTCCTCGATTAAACATGCAGTGGCAATTTGTGGTCTGGGCCTCAAATGGGAGCTGAGCGAGAGAGGCAGCCTCATCATTAGCGAGAGAGACAGAGAGGGGGAGAGAGAGAGAGAGAGGGAGAGAGAGAGAGAGAGAGAGTTCATGGAATCTCTCATCTCTTGTTCTTATTAGCCAAACACCGAAACATAAAAGATGCAGTGAGGAAGAATCGACCTCTGTGTTCAGTCTGTCCTGTAGACAAAAGCGAGGCTGGACCTCAGCCTCGGCCTCAGCCTCAGTCTACAGCCTCAGCCTCAGCCTGCAGCCTCAGCCTCAGTCTACAGCCTCAGCCTCAGCCTCAGCCTCAGCCTCAGCCACAGCCTCAGTCTCAGCCTGAACCTCAGCCTCAGCATCAGTGTCTGGAGGTAAAAAGTTGATTTAATCTCAACCAACATACAGTACTAGCTATACTCCATTAGAGCACTTCACATTTACTCATTTCTCAGACACCTTTATCAGAATTTACTTCAACTTACAATGTTGAGTATTGAGGTGAAGACACTACAGCCATGGGATGATTTGAACCTGTGACCTTTGGGCCATAAATCCAGGTCCTTAACCGATCGACTAATAATCATTTTCCAATGAAATAAAGTCAAACTCTATGACGTCTGCTACTTAAATTTGTATATTTTTGGACCTAGAACTGAATATATTTGAGTTGTGGAGATGTCTGAGGTTGTCATCTTATCCTCCCTAAACCACGTGAACTATATTTTTCAACAAAGCGAGAACATAAACAGCAGATTAATCAACAATGTGTTGCAGTCCCACACTCCAGAACTACAAATCTCCATCCTCTATGACCGCAGTTTTTCCACTTGTGAGCAATGTTTTTCAGCTTTTTATTCCCAGGCTGACACATGCAGACAATAGTTATCTGATGTGATGACACGAGGTAGGTTTGGACCATCATCACCACCATCATCATCATCATCATCATCATCATCATCTACACCCAAAGGCTCATTTAAGCAGCCGAGTAAACATACAACAGTCTTATTTCAGCTGTTGATCGTCCACCTCCTGCTGCATCTGTGGCCTCGGTTTCTCCTCGGGCCCTCGCAGGACGCTGACCGTTTGTCATCTGGAGACAAGGCGTCCAACATGTGTAGGAAATAACGGAGAGGGCGAGGCTCTGCAGCTGGGACTGGTCCCGAACTTCTACACATTCACTTCAAACTTTCAACAAGTCACCGAGGCCACTTAGCAGCCCCGCAGCTGGGATAAGGGCCAAGCTGAAGGTCAGGCCAGGTCAGACATCACCTCACACACACACACACACACACACACAAATGCAGTTTCCACAGCTGTGCAATCTGATGCCTGCGTCATAAGATTGATGGTTCTGAATAAAAAGGAGGAGGAAAACCAGGAGAAGATGAGGTGTATTCCAGGGAGGGGGTTTCCTGCATCAGTCATTCCTCGCCCAACCCTTACAGTGAGAGAACAAGCTCTGAAGCTACCTTTTATTTTTGTAATCAGTACATCTAAATCTTATTTCACTGGTAAGTTGTTCAGGTCAACATAAACCTAAAATATATTCAGTTTGTTATCATTGGAAGATAAAAGTCATTTGGGAGAGACTGCAACCTAAACTTAGCCAGATTAAAGACGATGGTCCTCATAAACCTGAGTCTGTTTGTATAAAAATGGACTTGAATCTTATCCAAATACTTGGAAATCATTGTATAAAATAAACTGTTGATTAATGAACTTAATTGTTGTAGAGCATTCATGACCACCGAATCTTTCTGACTCCTTCTTTTTGTCCGTTGTTCCTCCTGAGTGCGTCTTACTTAAACTTGCACCATACCGGTCATTACAGGCTCAACGTGTGGTAATCCAAGCGTGATTTCCTTCTCCAACATGTTTATTTTGAAAACTAGTGAAGCCACCATTTGAGCCGTCACAGTAGACTGACTTTTAAAGGACCCCATCATCGTACAAAGTCGCACAGCTCTTGTTTTGCTTCTTGTTTTGGGAAACTGAGTTTCTGCAATGATGAGTATATGGGTGCAAAGCTCCATCTCTTCACTTTCTGGAAGTTTTTCTGCATTTTCTAGATATTATAAATGATCACAGAGTGAAAGAAGGGAAACACAGACTGTCTGGTTTAACTCGCCACCATATGCAGGGTCAATCGAGTCCCTCTCCTCTATGTGGACGGTTAATATTACAGCAGGGCTTTACTGTAAACCCTCAGACTTCAGTGCAAACCCCCAGTGGAGGTAATGCAGTTCAAATTCCTCTGAACTGGTCCAGATCCATGTGGCCGGACTGGGAGAAGATAGATAACGTGTCTCGTATATATTATATTTATACACACACACACACACACACACACACACACACACACACACACACACACACACACACACACACAATGAATTCCACGCGGTTGCTCTTCAGCTGGCCTGATCTGGGAGACTGACTCGTTTTGTCTTCCAGTCAAACGAAATCACAGAGTCTCAGAGGACGGTGATCTGAACATCACAGAGATACAGTCCTCCAGCCAGACCAGAAAATCCCAGTCTAATCTTCACAGCCAGGGGTGAAAGGTTTTAGAAGATTTTCAGTATGAGCCTGTCAGACATTTGGCTGTTAAACCAGATCCAACTGCTCCCCGAATTCCTCAACAAAGACTTGTGGGTTGGTGGACTTGTGATCCATAGTCAGCTTGAGTGAATAGAGAAATAAATGGTAAGTGATGATTTGGATGTAAAAAAAGGGTTGACACTGATGGATCCAGAGTCTTAAGAAAGACGTATTCATGCTGGTGTTGTTCCTGCAGGTTTATGATGAAGAGCTGAGATTATAAATTTCTCTATTTTGATCAATTTCTTTTATTCTGACTCCTCTGAGTCTCCTCAGAAAAGATCAATCAGCCCAAGTTTGCACTTCACGCCGAATGTAAATAACAAGGCAGTTTCTATGGATAATCTTAAACTGGGATTTATCAGAAAGAGGGGAAGATCAGTTAACAGCTAATAAGCATTGTAAAAGAGTTTTTTTTCTTGCATAGTGAAATCAGCACAGTCAGATAAATTAGTTAAGCTTATCACGGCTTTTCTAGTTTCAGAGCTTACAATCATGACAATATCAGTGATTGTGTCAGGGTTTTTTCTAACTTGTTTGCTCTTTTAATCATTGGCTTTATCGAGGTGAGAAGATCTATTCTTCTTCTGCTATGAGGTAAAACGCTACAGAGGCTGGCATGTCTCACATTTGGAGCGCTGCAGAGTTTATTTGGAGTTGAACCGTCCTGAATAGAAATCTGGGAGCGGCTCCATGGGAAGCAGGAGAAATATTCACATCAGCACATCATCTGGAATAATGAGTCTTTAAATATTTTGTTCCAACATAATTAGACTAGGACAAAAAAAGAAAGAAAGAAAGAAAGAAAGAAAGAAAGAAAAAAACTTTGAAATACAGATGATCCTAATAGGATCTAACTAACATGCCACCCCATACAGACACACACACACACACACACACACACACTCACTAAGTCCTATTTGGCCTGTTATCAACAGTACTTCAGTATTTACACCCCCCCTTCATTGACCTCTTTAGCCGTGAGTTTCAGTTTCTATCCCTTCCCAAATCCTCATCAGCTCCCTCTAAATCTCCCCTCGCCCCTCCCCCAGCGTTCCCGAACGCTCCCGTCTGCAACTCTGCTTTTAAGTCTCGCTCCTTTCTTTTATTCAAGTATTTGGGCGGAGAGCTGCTGAGACAGGTCATGTCAAAGCGCAGCACATTTGATGATGCAAAGAGACTGATCGACTCAAAAAGATGAATAGTCTTAGAGTAAAGGGGGAAAACGGATTCCAAGGTTATCTACAAATGTAAGTTTTGACAGTTGATTGGTAGTTCACACAGTACCAGACGTTACCACCTGCTAGACACACACACACACACACACACACACACACACACACACACACACAGTGACGCTCACAGACACTCATGAGCTCCGACACACAAAAAACAAATCGACAAAGCAACAAATCAAGCACAGAGCTATCAGTGACGTCCTCTCTCTCTCTCTCTCTCTCTGTATGTGTCAGTGTCTCTCGCCCCCTCTGTGTGGCAGTGACTCATAGGTCTCTGACCCTCCGTCCTTTGTTTACACGGGGACAGAGTGTAATTCAGTCTCCGTGCTGTCCGCGGGTTCACTTTGAAGGGACAGAGGAGGCACAAAGTTTCCGAAAATAGACTCATCAATCAGAGTGAAAAGAGAGAAATGAAAAAAGGTGACGTTTGTGCGTCACCGCCTTCACTCCCTAGGTAAATGAGAAATAGCTAAAAAGAAAAAAAAAAAGGTGCATGTGCTGGAACAGCTAAGCTGTCAAAAAAAAGATGGAAATTTAGAGGTGAAACGAGGGAGCGTAGAGAGAGACAGGAAATTAGCAGAGATGTGGAGGAGGGGCAGCAAAGTAGAAGAAACCCAAACGTTAAGAAAAGCTGCTGTGTGAATGTTAATAATGGCTCCATTGATGCAAAAAAAAACATAGTGTCTGCATTCATAAGATTTCATACATTTGTCCAGCGATCTTCACGATACAGTCACATGCTAGGAGTCGGGCAAATATCACCAAATACAGTTCAAGTCAAAGCTCAAAGGTTAAAAAAAACAACAAAAAGCAATACATCGAGTGCAGAGGTCAGACCGGAGGCTCGACCAGGGACCCGGAGGGAGACTGGAGCCACATTGACTTCCAATCTGGATCCGGTCCCAGCTCAGACTGGAAGCAGCAGCTTCAGGTCTGATGGACCTTTAGTTCAATAAAAGAAACAGACAAAGTGCTGCTACTGCTGCAGCTCCGAGTCCCTCACTTCACTTCCTGTCCTCTCTGCTCCAACACTCACAGTCTGTCTCGTGTCACTGTGACCGGCTACAGCTATAAAAAAGAAACGAAATAAGACAAGACAAAACTGGAAACAAATGCAGTGTTGATCTAGAGAGAGGAACACAGTCCTGTCACATAAGGTTCAGAGATCCATGATCAGATTGTTAAGGGCTGCAGCAAACTATTACTTCTTACTTACTTGCATAACTATATGCATCAAGTAGTTGTTTGGATTATACAATGATGCAGAAACTGTCACATGTTTCATAAAGGTCATGGTCAGGTCCTGAAATAACAGAAGAAACCAGAAAGTCTTGCAATCACTCTCAGATGTTTTTAAATGCCTAAATCAATCTAAAACACTATCGTTTTTGCAGCTCTATGCATAAAGGATATAAATGAATGAATGCACAATTTCCCACTTCATAATAGAAAGACAATCTTATCTTGATATTGACATTGAAACTACATTATATTTAACATTGTTAAGTTGCATATTTAACCTTTTCCCATCCAACACGCTCAACTAACACAACAACATCTGCAGATAGAGTAGAAACAGTACCTGGAATTTCCCAGTTACAGATGTGACCAAAAGTGCATTTTGTCTTGGACAAGAGCTGATAAAATGGACACCAGCTAATAAACATTAATCCTCCTCTCACTCAGAGGGCTTTGCGACATATCAGCCGAGCAGCCGCTCACTGTTGGTGTGGAGATGATAAAGCCAAATGTGGGATTACAAACTGTCTCAGGGGCTTAGATGTAAGGAGAAGTGCTCAAATGTACAGCGAATGATGATGTTTTTTTTAAAGGCTCTCTCATTTTCTTTCCCCTTGATCCTATTATTTATTATTGGAGCGTACGACACGACGATGTCACACTTGTCTTTTTTCTGAGAGAAGAAAACTGGAAAAAAAAGGAGCAGCCTTTACACACACACACACACACACACACACACACACACACACACACTTTAACAGGCTTTAGTCTTTTCCTGCTGGATTCAGTTGCATTCATCGACGGCCTTGAGTGATGCTCGTATTCACGCACCTCGTTGCTCACTCCAGCAGCATTTGAACACACAAACACTCCTAATCGCAGCTTTTTCCGAACCTCGCCGGGCCAAGCCCTCAATTTCCTCTTCACCTCGCCTCGACACCGTGTCATCACGTCCAGATCACGCCCGACTTCAGCCCCTAAACGACAGCCGACCAGGTCTGAGCTGCCGCTATTACCTCGATGCTTTCTGCGTTTCCTCTCACGGCTAAAAACGAAAGCTGCGGAGATTCAATTTAGCTGAAAAAAGGAAAAAAAACAAGCCTGAGGATGTGTGTGTGTGTGTGTGTGTGTGTGTGTGTGTGTGTGTGTGTGTGTGTGTGTGTGTGTGTGTGTGTGTGTGTGTGTGAGTGGAGCTGCGCTTGGCAGACGTCTCGCTAAACTTCGGGCGGGCGTGTTCGTCCAAATCCCGACTCGTGCTGTGATTTCTTTTTTTCAGAGGCGAAGGAAAGTGACGTTTGCAGCTCGGATCTGTCTGCGGGGATCAGGATCAGCTGAGGCTGCTACAACATGTACGGATCCCATCATACATAACAAGACATAACAAGATCGCTTGCTTTAGCGCGTGTTGACGTACCCCTATGAGATCGGATATTAAGTCTGAATTACGATCTGGAGGAAAATGTTTATCTGATGATGTTTCACAGACTAGTTGGGAATATCTTTAGAAATATATAATCAAACACAGCAGTAAACGACCTTTGGTAGCTTTGGTAATAATGTGATCGATCTGTCCATTTACGATGCATTATTATGGTTTTTCCACCTTAATGTCCATGTTTGTAACTGGATCCAGCCTCTCTCCTCTCGGTTCTAACAACCTGGACCTTGAACCTTTTACTCGTTACCTTTACATATTAGATATCACGATCACGCTGGGTTTAAAGCCTGGTTAAGAACAGCTGGTTCAGGTAGAGACAGGATCATGTTCTGACCTGAAAACACACGTATTTCATGCGATCGCTCTCAAACCCAGTCCACCTTAAGTGGAAGTGCTGCGGCCTCTGGGCTTTTTGGACGTCTTCAATGAGTCACGTTTTCAAGCGCCTCGTCCGGTTGTAATTTAAGCATCTTGGACTTTATCATTTAAAAGCAAAATGAAAGCAAGGCTTCTGTTTTCCTGCCAATTTTTAACTCTACTCTTCTTCTTCCTCTTCCTCTTCTTCCTCTCTGCTTCCTGTTATGAAACTGCGAGGGCAGGGAGCAAACGACGCGCAGAGTGGAAGAAATTCAGTGAAAATCCTCGAGGTCACAAACCGCACACAAACGTGGGAGCCCGACACGCAGCCCGACCCGTTCTGTGTTAAGTGGACTGCTCACTTGATGAAGTGGTGGCTTTTAGCTCCGCCGGCTATTATGAATTTTTCTGGCTGAGTCAGAAGCGAAAACGACTGAAACGCGAGCACAATTACAAGGAACCCGACGTTCAGTTCAGCTCTAAGACGATAAATACCAAATAACGGATCAAGGTGGTCACATCTTCTAGTTTGAGTAAATGAGAATCTGTTACCTGATTTAGAGTCATAATTAACAGAATGATCTCTTAAACGAGCAAAAGTTTATATATAAGGACACAAAAACAAGATTAAAACGCTAAATCTGGGGAAAAAGGTATTGAGAGCAAATTAGATTATCCGTCTATTTCCTGAAACAAGATGCTAAGTGCTCTTGATTTGAGATAAAACAGCTGAAATAATGAATTAAGATAGAAGCTATTGTAAGATAGAACTCTAGATAGATCTAACACTCCTAAATCTGTTTTGCCTTGGTAAGAACCAAATAATATGCTTTGTGTAATGTCCGGATTATTGTCCAATTTGTGCTTGATTTGAGGTTAAAAAGTGTGACTGTCAATGTTTTGGTTTGTCCAATTTGTTGCTGCCTTGGTGTGAAAAAGAAAAGGAAATGGAAAAGTCACTTATCCAAAGAAAATTCCCAGATATCAAAGGAATTTGGAGTCTGTAGGCGGAGCAGATTAGCAGAGAGGAACCAGGAGGGAAAAGCAGTTTGATATTGACCTTCACTCTCACCAGCATCCACCACAATACAAACTGGATAAATCTTGTGTTTCTTTCCCCGCTCCTTTGGCAGATCAGCCCTTTGAAAACATCCAAAATGCTTTCAACACTGATCTCAGAGCTGAGGCAGAGCTGAGGCAGAGCGCAGACCCCTCCCCGGTTCTTTCCAGATGTGACGAACATCTGACAGGAAAGTCTCAATAATGAAGAGAAGGAGCCCAGAAGCTTCCACCTCCCTGCTACTGTACATCTACACCAGGCAAAACAATGGCAGTGTTTGGAGGCCTCAGGGTGGAGGGTGGGGGGGTGGGGGGGTAAGTTACCACCACCTCCACCTGGGACGACATCACAGCAGCAGCAGAGGAGGAGGAGGAGGAGGAGGAGGAGGAGGAGGAGGAGGAGGCCTTAATGAATCTGCGGGCCCAGGAGCGGAGCCAACACCCAGGCCGGGGTTTGTTTAGCGGCCAAATGTAACCACAGGCTGGTTCTGGGTCTCCATGCGGCCGGAGCGTGTTTGATGAATAAATAGAGGTTTTCAAGCTGTGACGATTGGCCTGAAGATGGACTCCTGGACTGACAGACCGTGGACAGACCTGGGAGTCCAGACTGTTCAACATGTCTACTAATACCACCTTTATAACGTATGAACAAGTAACTGACCATTAAAATTTGTTTAAAGACCTTATCCTGGATTTTGTGTTAACATTTTTCATTAATCATTTTTGTGTCACTTTATAACCCAAACAACTAGTTGAAATTAAGAATAATCCTATATTGCATCTCTGGTTGTAAATGCTGGAGATTAAATATTCTAAAGATCAAATATCAATAAGGATTTAACTATTTGAGGGGAGATATTACACAAAACTCACTTTCTCAGAGCTTTAATACACATGTATATATCTAGAGTGTCTTTTTCCACCACCTATTCGAGCTTTTCACATATGTTTCAAGTTCAGGACTATTTCAGCCACGGACCAATGGTACTTTGCAGAACAGGAACATTATACGTCCACTTTAACTTTCCCCTACATACAGAGTCAAGCTGACACGGCTAAAGGTCTGATATTTCCCTTTACCTCATCCAGCTGTGCGGATTCTCCTGTTTGCCCGACCATTAATTTAACTTTTCCGTCCACGCGTCTCCTTCAGGAGGGATCAGAAGAAGTGCCTCTGAAGTTTCTGGAGTTTCCCTGTCTGAGCCTGAGGCGGAGGCCGAGGTAGAGGAGGAGGAGGAGGAGGAGGCCGATCTGGTTTTGATTTGTTGGCCTCTTCGTCTACACACCTCTGCGTAACGTCACCCTCATCGCTCCCCGACACGACTGTGACCCCGGCCTGACACTGTCCGCCGTACGAGACGCAATCTCACGTTGCTGTGAGACGTCAGGTGAAGGTCACGACCCCATTACTGTGCTGCATCCAGCCAGGAGGAGGAGGAGGAGGAGGAGGAGGAGACTTATCAATCTTTGCAAAGACAAACAGACTTGGAGAAGAAGCAACAAACCAAAAACGGCCTTGACTCTACGCCTCCCAGCTTTAATATATTTTCTCTGACATAGACGGAGGAGCTATAAATGTGCGGTATAGGAAGGGGATTAATTATCCAGGGAGATGATGTCGGACTGAGTTTCATAGCGCAGACATGATGAAAGTGAAAGCCTGTTTTGCATGTCGTACTACTGACCCTGTTCTATATTAATCCCAGTGTTGAGAGCTGGGGGGGAAAAAAACTGTGACGAATAACTGCGTTCAAAGGCAGATTAATACTTTGTGGGAGGATTTGGATGAGAACACCTGAGAGGACGAATCATTCCGGCTCGATACGAGAGGTCAGAGGTCAAAGCAGGCTTCCTGTGAGTGCGGTGAGTCACTGAGGGAGAATCTATCATTAGGAATATGAGGATGATAGGAACATGCCTCCTCTGTCAGAGGATCCGTTAATAGCAGGGTCCGTCCCTAGTGGTCGGCACCAATGAGTCTACAACAGGCAAAATAATCGATAGCTGCAACAGATAGTCGGCCCCCAGGTTCACCGGGTTTTAGAAATCCATCTTTTCATCTGTGGATTTCAAAGATTTCAGGCACCCCTTCACCTATTTAGTCAGACTTTGCCTTTAAAGGAGACTAACATGGAAGATTGGTTTCATTAGAAATGCCTCAGATGTTATTTTACAGCCTTTTTTACAATCCTGTTTTTAGCCATGATAATACTCACACTGATCTGGCAACCACCCACAGGTTCTTTGCTACAAACTGGAGCTCAGCAGCTTTTTTTTCCCAGCCAGAATCAGAGCAGGAACCAGGAATCAGAGACTGAGGAAGAACCAGGAACTTCACCAAACTACTGCCTCGTAATCACGGGCCTTCATACACTTGCATACCTGAAGAGAGGCAGGTCCACCCAGTACAGTGTCTTACATGACATCCCATGCATATTTTGACATGTTTTTTCGAAGTCTGAAATTTACATATGGAACCATCTTAAGACAGGGAACTGTTGTTACTCAAGGGAGCAGAGCAGACGTAGAAACTGTTTCCCAGTCTGGGTCTGCTTTAATTAACAACCTCTCTGGTTGGCGATGAGTAAAAAATTCACCACTACAGGAACACGCTGAGCTGAGAACCCCCCCCTCCCCCATCCCCCCCCCCCCCCCCCCCAGCAGCGTTTTGTTTTTCCTCTGACCTCGACTCAGCTCTTCAGTGACCGACCTTGAATCCTCAGCCTCAGCTTCCCCAGGGGTAAATAAAGCCACCACATTAGAAGAAAAAAGAACAAATGCGTCAGGCGCTGAAACGCTCCGTGTCTTTCTGCGTCTGAGGGGCCTCGATTAATGAAAGGTGACTCAGGTTTCCTCCCACCCTCCGGCTCGGCTCCTCTTACCGGCGGGGACTTCTTCGGTGAGGTGCGGCGTCAGGTAATGGCTCCCTCACGCAGCCGGAGGGGGTCAAAGGGTCATGTGACAGCAGCCCGGGGCCAACGGGCAGCCGCAGAGTGCTCCGCATTCCTCCGCAGCTGCAGATCGTTTGATATCGGATAACCTTGATTCGCCCGCTGCCCTTTTCACAGCGTCACCTCCGCCACCGGCTCTGACATTCGTGCCCGGAGAGGCGACATTCTTTCGCTCTTCCCTCGGGGGCGATAAACAGCCCGATGCCCTCCTGTAACTTCTCCTCCATCTGCAGCTTGTGTTCAGATGCTGAAAGGAGCGACACGTTCGCACCGGTATCAGCTCCGCTAGATGACGAGACCATTGTCGCAGAGGCTGTGGGTTGAAACAAGCCCAGTCTGAGCCGGTTTGACACTGAAGCTGAAAGTCTGAACATAGATTTTGGAAATTCGGAGATTCAAAGAGTCCAATCTGAACTTCAATGAGAATGAACCAAATTGGAGACTTGGTTCCAATAAGAAGGAGTTTTACAGGACTTTTAGTAGAAAATTTAGGGCAAAAAACTTGCTCCACCCAAGTTTTACCCATCAAATTATGCAGATAATGCACCCTCATTTTCCAGCTCAGCTTTTCCTCACAAATCCTGGATGATGATTGTCTGTGTTTCCAAGAGGAGACGGACCCTCTCTCTCTCTCTCGGAGCTGGAAACAACAGGACACGACCGACTCATCCATCATCTGAATCCCTCCTGCTCATTATCACTTCAGCCTCGGCCGCCTGCTCTCAAACACTCACTGCTAATGGCTCGGCGAAGGCCGAGGCGGTCAGAGCCGAGAGAGAGAGAGAGAGAGAGAGAGAGAGAGAGAGAGAGAGATGCAGAGCTCAAAGTTTAAGTAATAAGCGAGGCAGAGATAGGGTCTGCTCGCAGGGGACGACTATTGTGTGAGGACGTCGTGTAATTAATGAATAAACCTCTACAGCTCTGTGTGTCTTTCAGGTTGATGGAGACAGAGAGAGATAGAGAAAGAAAGAGAGACGCAAAACCTTTTTAAGAGATAAAGATGTGGCAGAAGTGGAGGAGGAAGAGGAGAAAAATCATTAGAGGCCTCAAACAAATTACGCCTGAAACTAAAAGGCCACCATGTAAGCAGAAAATGACTACGTCCGTCTGCTTCTCTGAGAATATGATGCACGACTTGTTCCGGAAATGGCAGAAATTTCCAGGAAGTACGTTTGACTGCTGATCGTTTTCTCGATCAATCTCTTGGTTGTTTGATCTGTAAAACGTTCAAATCCATGATAAACGTTTCATCCATGACGAACCCATGAAAAGACCTACGTGTTTCTGATGTTTCTAATTTCTCAGAAATTGCATCTCCTCCTTCCCCCTCATTGAGGAAATCTCCAATCTGTAATAATGCAAATATGCGGCATTTGAAAAAGTTTAACTGCGCCACAGGAGCTGTCTCCTAATTTGCTTAATGTTGCTAAATATAAAACAGGCCTTTAGTGTCAGGCTCTGCACAAACACCATCCCGCACAGCGGAGCTCAAACATCCGACAGCAAGGAACAAGAAGAAGAAAGCACGTATTGTTGACTGGAGGGAGTTTTCACCGGCGAAGACAAATAATCAGCAAGAATCCAAACATCTGAGGAGGCAGAGCTGCAAAACGTTCCCTGCTGTCAAACCATCACGTCTAAATAGAAACTGGAAAAAGAAATCTCTCATCCCTCTGACATTTTTGAGTATCTGCCTGCTTCCTCTCAACTGCTTCATTACCTTAATGGCTGAACTGACATTTTGTTCGAGTGATTCCTTTTCCCTCTGCATTTCTAGGGTAATGTTTCGTTTGAAACATGGTGACTTTTTCCATCTATCCATCCATTAGATCACCTGCTTTTTGGACCTCCAGGACACCCTTCATGTGTCTAAAGGACCATAATACAGTCTGGACACCAGACCAAAGGTCTCCAATTGACCTAAAGAAGCATGTTTGTGACCTTCTCAATATGAGGGAACATTTAGAATAAGAGGAAACAGCCCATAGCACAAAACATTTACATTTCAGACACATTCCTACTATTGCCTCTCAACTAATCAGTTGAGAGTTCACTGAGGGTTCAGAGATGGTGGATTTCACTTGTTAGATATCACTATTATTCATGGATGCAGCTCAGTCTCTGGGCAGGAAGATGACTCTTCATATCAAATGGAAAGCTTTGATAGGTCGGGTGTTTTTGCAGCTGTCTGGGGGGTTGGGGGGGGGGGGGGGGGGGGGGGGGGTGTTGGACCTGTTAGCGTGCGACACCAGACCTACTGTATCTGACCCACTGATCCTCAGGTCTGACCCCGGGCTGCTCCCGCGCTCACTCAGATTAAACAAATCTGAGGTGGCTCCGCATGTGACGCAGATTAACAACCGTGAAACCTTTCAGGGATGGATAGGTCGAGTGTATCATTTTTAGGACAGAGTGGGGGGGTGGGGTGAGGGGGGAGTATGGAGGATGCAGGATGGAGGGGGTAAGGGGGGTGTCCTGTGTTGTTTAGGGTCAGTGGTGTTTGGAAGTCTCTGCCTTTGTTCAAATCTCATCAAGTGTGAAAATTGGGGGCAGGCCTGAGGCCCTCTGCTTCATCATCATCCTCTCCCTCTCCCTCTCTATATCTCTCTCTCTATCCTCTCTCTATTCCCCCCCCCCTCTCAAAGCGTTTGATTCGTTGGCAGCTCTCGCTGATGCGACCCGGACGTGGCGACAGATACGAGCGCGGTTGTCATCCCACACGTAATTTACACTTTTACGCTTTGGGGCAGGCCCGGAGGGACCTGCAGGTGGGGAAAAAAAGAAGCATCGTTTCCTTTTCCCGATCAACAACTTAACAAGCTGTTAGCGATGACGTTTGTAATCCCAGGAGCACTTAAGTGTCAGAGCAGCAACACAAACATGCTCGGGAAAGACTGACAGAAAAGAGAGTTCGAGACTTCATATTCAACCTCTGATGTTTGAATCTTATGAATGTGCAATGTGGAGAAACTGAAGCAAGTTGTGCAATTTGAGTGGTTATCTAACCTCATGCATATGTAGCATCGAGATCCAGATCTTCAACTTTTGATTAGTTGTTCTTTGATCTTTGATTTGCGTCACTGAAATCATTCATCTTGTTGATTTTATGCCTAAAGTCTTGGCTGGCAGCTTTGTTACTGACTTTACAGAGAGAAACTGTTATTTATTACTACGAGGTGCCACCAAAAAAAAGCTTTCGCATCATGTATTTTACGTTATCCCTCATATCTGAGAACCACTCAAGGTTTTATGAATTGACAAGTTGCCCCTGAATGTGATCTGATAGCTCTCAGATTATTACTTATGGAGCTCACTGATCTGTTCCTCGCTGGCTCTGCTTTATCTTGACATTTCGATCATGAATCTACCAAACGATGTTATTCATGTCGTCGCATCCTGTTCAGATCTAAACAGGAACATCCTCGGCACTGAAAGTCTCCACTGCAGACCACAACCGTGTCCATACCAGAGGCAAAATGTGGAACCAAAACTAAAAATGTCCCCTCCAAACCGGCTCTGAAAGCAGAACCAGTGCGTGTGTTTTCAAGGCAATCTGACCTCATTTAGACTAATGACCGGCAACAGATGGCACAGGTTCGCGTTTCGTAGTTAAGATGGTGACTCTGGAGTGTTTTGACTCAAATCTGGATCTGTAACCCGAGCTAGAAAACGCAGCGTAACCTCCAGTGATTTTCAAATTAAAGGTCGTTCATCAATCAGCCAGTGTACACACACGGCAAATGCAATAACAGCACTTAAACGGCTGCATCAATCTCTCTTAATGAAACGAGAGAGGCCGTTCTGCGAAATGTAAAGTTCCAGCTGTATCCAAACGTCCCTCTGGAGTTCACAGAGCTTTGCAGTAAGTTTCTGCTTTGCTGTTTTGGTTCGTTCCCACTGCTCTCGCTGTATTATACGCAGAGACAAAAAGCTGTAAAAAAACACGCCTGGCTCGGTAGCAAACATTAGACGCAAGGGCTTGAGACGAGCTGGTGAACACAGTGGAGCGATTAGAGGCTGAAGACTCACAAATTTCCCTCAGGAGCTGGTGGAGACCAAAAAGGAGCTAAAAACAAGAGATTACTGGACTCTTCATTCATCAAGTCTCACAAATGAAAAGATTGCGATGCTATGTCTCTATCATCTGTTTGCCAAAAGGTTAAAGGCATACGTCAATGACGTGATCTCAACTCCCAGATTGACTTTTGTATTTCAGCATGAACTGTATGTTTACACTTCTTCGGCTTATCACGATCAAGGACAACAGGTTACAGTTTAACTCGAAACCTACAGTCCGGCTCAAAGTCAAACATTGCCCTCGTACGATGGCTTTTACCTGGTTCACTGACTCTTTAAAAGTGAGGCAAAATAAATAAAGGCCCGTTCACTTCCTGCTAAACACAAACTAAAGGCGTATGGAGAGAGGGTGTCTGACCTCTGCGATTTATGTTATGAAATTCCTCAAGCCGATCACGTTCCCTCACCTGATGTGATTTCAGATTCTGATAACATTCCTGTGCCGGACTCACAGGTCGTTCCCTCATACCAGAACCTGGTGATGCAATATTCATTTATTTCCTTAACTTAGAATGTGAACAACTCGTTTTTTTTTTTACTGAGCTGAATCCATGGAAATAGAGATGTGGGGGAGAAACAAGGTGGATTAGATAAATAAGGTTGCTGCCTTATGGCAATAAAGTCCCCCGATTAGAATCCCATTCACGGCCCATTCGTTATCCCTGCATGTTGAGGCCAATTGGAGACTTAATTACCCCTAAGCATGAGAGTGAATGGAGTGGGTGTGTGTGTGTGTGGTAGGGGGTAAAATGATGGGTGGGTGATGGACAGATGGATGAGGTAATCATATAATTGACTTAAATGAAGCATGTCTTTATACGTGAATTTGCTGATTTTTCTCTCCCTAAACTGACCGATATGGTTTGTGAAATAAACCTGAGAAGAATAATAAAAACAGGTAGCAGCACCAATTTGAAAACTCCATCTGCCATGTGATTGCAGGCGGCTCCCGGCCTCCATCATCTCAAAATGACACAAATGTAAATCTGCAAAGCAACTGGTAACTGAAACCGCCTGCAAATGACGTGAAAACTAAGCTGCAGTTATGATGTACGGGGGCAGTGCTTCCAACACTGTAGCTATGGCAAATGTACTAAGTTACATCCCAGTGGGCTGCTGTGGAGCATTTCTCCTTAAAACTACCTGGGATCCATTTCACTGATCAACTCTGGTTGGAATTCGTCCTAAAACCATCATTTGCACCCAAATGCCAATGTGTGTGGACCCAGGTCCAGAACCTGTGGTGCCACTTTCTGCACCATCCTGCTGCAGGGTTTTTCACTGCTAGGGCACGGGACCACAAAGGGTGATGCTGGAAACCTCCCCCCTCCTCCCCCCTTCCCTTTTTTTTTCTCCCCCACCCCAGCCCAGTGCAGCCCAGCCTCGCCCCTCTCCTCTCCGCCCTCGTTTGGGGGATGCTCATCATCATCATCATCATATCTGGACCAGGCCCTGCTGTGTACCTCTGCTGTAGCCCCTCTCTCTCCCTCTCTCTCTCTCTCCCACATACACACTCTTACACACTCTTCTCTCTCTCACACACACACACCGCTGCATCGCATTACATAAAAGCTTGAAATTGGTTCCAGCTGGAGTTTCACTCCTCACCGATCTCACAAAGACCAAAAAAAAAAAAAACTCTTCACTTTGGCCGCACAGGAGCACGCTGCAGCTCCCGGCTGCCTGTCCTAATGCGCTTATAATTAAGGAAAAGGCTGCGAAGCTCTCAGCTGCAGAGCAACTGTCTCTCTGACTAGAGACGTGAGAGGATGTGCAGCTGCTGACACTTCGCAGCTCTACGAGTTTACAGACCAGTCCTGGAGGTGATGGTGAGGAGGAGGAGGAAGGAGGAGGATGGTAGGATGGTGATGATGCACTCCTGACTCCCCCCCAACCCCACCCCCACCCCACCCCGTCCATGTGCATCCCAAAGAGGGAGCTAAGGGAGAGCATGATGGAGAAGAGGAATACTGATAGAGGGGTTTATAAAAAATGAACGGGGGGAAGCAGTGAGGACTCACCAGTCGGTGTCCGAGGTCTCGTCAATGACGTCCTGGTAGGCGGTCAGCAGGGCCAGTCTGTTCTTGCCGAGATTCACAGCCATGTTTCCGCCCCTGCGAGCATCCAGACCGCAGCTGATGGAGAGAGACGCGGAGTGAAGCTCAGAGAGACGGAGAGCAGAGGAGAGGAGGAGGAGGAGGAGGAGGAGGAGGCTGCTGCTGCTGCTGCACAGACAAAGACGCGACGCCTCCCTCCGCTGGGTCCTAGCGCCGGCCCGGGGAAGGCCCCGCCGCAGGCTGCTGCTGCTGGGTCCTAGCGCCGATACTTGACGCTTTTAGCTGAGGGGGTCGTTCAATAATCACGTCCAGAGGCGGCTGGCCTATAGGGGGCGCTCTAGCCCCCAATAAACATTTTAATAATTAGCAATGAGCACGTGTTTCGAGTGTGAGTGTGTTTAAAATACACCATCTCACCATTTTAACGCAATTTCGTTCCCACAATTGTGAAAGAAACGCATAATACTGGTGTATTATTGTTATTTAAAATATTACGTTTCAACCAAGTAACCGGTTCTGACACTTTTATAGCTTGTTTAGTAAGTAGTAAGTAAAAAAAAAAAGCAAAGGCCAGACATAATCAATTGATTTTAAATCTAGTTTCAACACATTCATGTCCGCACAAATAGTGCTTCAGGACTATACTTCAGTACACTTTGTACATTTTAGTACTGGTAATGTGCTGTTTGAATCTAAACTATGAGAAAATGTCTTTCTTTTTCCCCCCAACTTGGGAATGTGATGAAATCAGATATTTCCCGTGTCTCCTCCTGAACATTTGAATGTTCCACTTCCAGTTGCTGTGGCGTTGGTTTGTCTCTCCACACATTTTCAGTCAGTCTGAGTGGAAAATGTAAACATAATTTCTTGTTCTTATTTGTTCCAGTTGAGCTTGTCTTCAAGACAATTCAAAAATATGTACAATGAAAAGCATGTTTCGCTCAGAAGAGCAAGATCATCTTGTTAGGTATGGAGGACGTGGCAATCAATCAAAAAAGTATTTTAGTGTCAATGATGAAGATATTACAGCTGCAGTGCCTTGTCTTGTAACCACCTTATGTTGTCAAACCTCTGGTTAAATACAACACAAAGTGGTTAATAGGGAACTGATAATACGATTATGTACAAACACAAAGATAATTCACCACGACATCCACAAAATGAAGCTCAGAAATCAATAAAATGTCAAATAAAACATAACTGTTGACATCAATTTGCTTTGGTGAGGCATATCAAAATGTCGTCCTTCACAGTCAGGAAAGGGAGAAAAGAAAAACAAGCTGGCAGCTCTTTGTAGTGGCAGTCTCTAGATTACTTCTTGTGCTAACATTCAGCTCAGAAAATATAGACATAAGCGCCCTCCATCTTCACATTCAGGTTTCTTCAGTCGAAGCCAGACCGAGCACCTGGTGGCAGCGATAACACAAGCATCTGGTGCCATTATCTGCAGCACCAAAGGGCTCTCAGCGCTCAGAAATCTCAGGCTCTTTTTACCATATAAGCACATCTCATCAAGTGTTTAGCTAATGATTGATTCAGCGTTTCCATTTTTGGTTACTTGCTGATTTCATCTACAAAAACAAAACCACTCGAGGTCCGCGTCCCGGCAGACGGGGGTCGGCGGTGGGTATTTCTCCGGGTCTGCCAGCGAACCCACGTTTTGAATTCCTGTGCGACATTAGAGGGACAATGGTGACAGATGTCTGACTCTGTTTGCAGCCGATATTAGCTGGAATCTTGGGTGACAGCCCGGATACAAGTGGGCATTCATAGACACCAGTAGGGAAGGGACAGGACAGGAGCTGGGAGCTAGTTGCTCAAGTTGTGCTTTTTATTACATGATTTTGAGGCAGATTGCACAAAACACGGGAGTTTTACGACTGGAGCTGCATTCCTGACATCTTAATCGGTCACTGTTGAGCCAGTTGGAGTCTGAGGCTTTGTCTCGTCATGACACAAATGTGTGTGATATCATCATGAGTCCTTAAGTCTTGGCCGACGTACAGTAGGCTCGTCTCCATGTGATGCAAGTCTCAGACTGTCTTGTGGCTTTAAGATTGCATGACATGACCTTGGATATGAGAACATGTCATTTGTCTGAATATTTTCAAAAGTTGCTTTGACGTCTGCCACATGTTCAACACATACAGACAAGAGGAAATGACCCTTAATAAATACCATTGAACACTAAATATGATAAGAGAAGAGAGAAGGAAGTCAGGGAGAAAATGAAGATGGGCTAAATATAGATAGAAAACAAAGACTTGACTTTTTAAAGATGTGACTACGTGTCTTTTATAGCATGAACTATCAAGCATCCTCAATGAGCACTGTTGGGAGGGTTATATAAAAAATATATTCTGAAAGTTTAGCAAATCTGTATTTTCAGTATGTTGGGATTGTCTTACACTTGCATCACACAGATCGACTGAGAATAAAAAAACATTTGTTAGGTATGATTGCAATTCATGAGCGTTACCAACATATGCGAACTGTTTTCTGATCACCATCTTATTACATAAACTACAGTTATATTGGAATACAGCTATTTATGTTTTCTATTCTAAACGAGCAACTGTCACATTTCCTCCTCAACTCTGCCTACGAGGACATAACAGGAACAGAGCTCATCGACCTAGGATGTGGTAGTTGTTTAGGCGACAGGGCAACGGTACTTGGCAGTATAAAAAAAGACAGGAACGTTGATGTTTGTGGTTGGAGAGCAAACCACGTTGACCTGCTCTTGTTTGCAAATTGTAAATGTCCTCTCGTCCAGCCAATCTAAACACCAGGGACAGCCCGCAACGGCGTGCAACTGCAACTAAACCTCCATTATTTCTCTCCTCCCATAATAGGACGCCAGTAAAGCTCAGCATCTGACACATTTACTTCCTCCTCTCTCCTCCCCTCACAGGGTGACTGTGCATCGGGGCCGACGTGCCACAGCTGCCTCCGAGGCTCAGAAATGTGTCAGTGTGTCTCCTGTTGCGTCCGCCTCACAGAGCTGAAGGGGGTAGTTCTCGGAGAGAGAGAGAGAGAGAGATAGAGAGAGAGAGGAGGACGTCTGAGCCATATGGAGATTCTGGGGCTGCAGACAGACAAGGCGGCTCATTAGGACATGGGTCCTGCGGCGGCTACAGGCCGGTTCTGGGCCGGTGGAATCACAGCTTCATCATGTCCGAGCAGCGGCCCGGCCGGCTCCCCTGCTAGCAGATCACCGTGAAGGAGGCTTCAACGTCAGCAATAATGAGGACAAACACTCACATACTGTGTGCAGGGCGGTGTGAATGTGACAGGAGAAGAGGAAAAGGCGTCTGTGTTTCTACTCACAGAGCAGGGAAAGATGGTGGGATGGCTAAAAGAAAAAATGGAAGAAGAAGTCCGAAGTTTGTTCTCCTAAGTTTGGTTTATGGTGAAAGTAGGATCAGAAGGTAGATAAATATCCAATGTTTATAAAGAATATCAGCCAGCTGTAGATAGATAGATAGATAGATAGATAGATAGATAGATAGATAGATAGATAGATAGATAGATAGATAGATAGATAGATAGATAGATAGATAGATAGATAGATAGATAGATAGATAGATAGATAGATAGATAGATAGATAGATAGTTAGATAGATGTCGTTGAACTTATCCGATTCTAATTCTACTTTAAACTGTCATGGGTCCTCTGTGATCTCTTTCCTTGTGTATTTTCTCATATATTTGGATAGTAGCGCTTGTATATTGTACTTTTACGTAAGTGAGGACTCTGAATAAATCACATAAAAGGTGCCAATAAAAGCGATTCAACGACAAGTAATCAACAGTCGTACATCTTTAACTGAAAGCTTTCATATGAGCTAATGCTCCGAGAATTCCTCTTAACTCTCTTCTTGTGTTGGAGTTTAAAAAAAAGAGGGAGAGAAAAAGAAAGAAAGAAAGACCCTCATGGACGATGGACTCAAAATGAGCTTCTTTTCTCACCCTCCCCCCCCCCCCCCCCCACACACACACACACACATACACACACACACACCCGGACCCCCTCGTTTCCTGGAAAAGTTGACATTTAGAAGAGGTCTTTTCCCTCTGACTGGCGACGGTGGCGGCGGTGCTGGGTTGCCGTGGTAACCGCGCTGGCTGTTTTGCTCCCAGGCTCGGCTGGCGCCGGGCCCACATACCTTCCCCCTGTGCTCTCCGAGCTCAGCGCCGAGGCCGGGGGGGGGGGATAATAGGGGAGGGGCGGTGCCGCTGGTGGGCGCTTTAATTGGCACAAACAAGTGATGTTGCACAAGGTGAACCTGCATAACTCAGCCGGCGCGTCCACTCGCGCCCCTCGCCGCTCCCGGCTCCCGGGTTTCATTTGTTTCCATTACCCTGCCTCATCCTCTGAGGCCCATCCTGACAAATGAAAGGGTAATCAGAGGAGGAGGAGGAGGAGGAGGAGGAAGAGGAGGTGGAGGAGGAGGAGTGCAACTCAGGCCTCATATGTATTCAACGTGAGTCACTTTTTGTTTCTTATATAAATAAATAAATAAATAAATAAATGAAAGCCTCACACCAACTGTGTACTTTGATTGCAGGCTTGTATATTTCCTCTTCTCACGGTTGAAGTGCATATATAATTACCAATATTAGAAACAATAATTGGACCTTTGAAATGCTGCTCATAATATATGATGTTTTGTATAAGTAGACAAGAAAGAAAAACATCTAATTGCTAATATTTTCTGTTGCGTAGGAGTCTGAATCAGTGAGGGTACAACATTTTCCTCCAGATCACTC
Organism: Karalla daura; assembly: GCA_029224185.1. Taxonomy (NCBI): domain Eukaryota; kingdom Metazoa; phylum Chordata; class Actinopteri; order Chaetodontiformes; family Leiognathidae; genus Karalla; species Karalla daura. The sequence continues at coordinate 18,486,362 of CM055204.1, read as the reverse complement.
TGCTTTCCTGTCCTTTTCTTGCATGTGTTCAACCCCAGGCAAACATTTTCCCAACATGAAGAGGCTCTTTATATGTAAAAGGCGTAAAAATAAAAGTAGCTGCATGTGGAATAAACAAGCTGTGCTTTTGTCTCTGCAGGAACGAGGGCGTGATTTCTCAAATTTTTTCCTCCAACGTGTCCGACACACTATCTTCCCACTTCCTGTCTGTGCCACGCTGTCTCATCACATGACTCTCTGTGACACACACACACACATGCAGCCCCTCCCCCTCCTGTTAAGTGGGTTACTATTAATTAATTCCCTTCACCCTGTAGGTCCTCCCTGTTTCCTGCATACTTGATTCCTTGTTTCCTGCATTTCCGGTATGTTAATCTGTATAAGGAAAAATTATATATTTTACATATATATATATACATTTTTTTTGAGCAAGCACAGTTCCTGGCAGAGGAAAGCGTCAGCAGAAACTCCAGTCTGTCCTGTGAGGAGTTAAGTAGGTGTGCAAGATGAGAGTCACTCTCTCAAAGTGGAAATCTTCACGTCTGAAAGAGAGCTGGGTGTGTGGAGTGAGCTGACACTAAACTGCCCTCTGCTAATGGAGCCTCTGGTGGGGCAAATTGGCCTGTCAGCGAATAGAATAGTGGAGGTTTCAGGCGACTCCTCTTCCAGTGGAAGAAATAACACATAATAAAATCAGCGAGTTTTAATCCACCAAGAGCAGCAGCGGCAGCAGCAAGTGCCTCAGAATTGGGTCAGAGACTGTGCTGCAGAGGAAAAGATGTGACTTTTAATTTCACTCTGAAGACAGAAACTTTTCTGCCGCTGTGCATCTGTGATTTCTGCCAGTGGTCTGCTCTGGCACACGTACAGCAAAGGCAGGGGATACACACTGGAAAGGTCACCGGTCCATCACACGACACACACACACACTCTCATACTCACACCTAAGGGCAATTTGGAGTGTCAAATTGACCTTAACGCATGTTTTTGGACTGTGGGAGGAAACTGAAGTAGCTAGAGAAAACCTGCAGTGTTTGGACACTGGGAGGACATGCAAACTCCACATAGGAAAAAGACCCTTGGTCTGAATGGGATTCAAACCCAGGAGTTTTTTTTTCTGTGAGCTGACACAATTATGCACCAAGACAAAACCTTCATCTAATCTCTCTCTATTTTTCTTATTGGCCATTCACTTCAAACGATCCTTCTGCCGTTGTTGGTTTTGGACCTGAATCTGTTTGAATCGACTAAACTTGAAGCAAGAAATATCTGTTGTTTGGTTTGAGGAAATAAAAAATCTTAGTGTACTCAAATTTGATTGGATTCATCATTTTTCTTATGTCCTTAGTGTTCTGATCAGGCTGAAGACAATGCTAATGCCATAGCATAAAACAAGGTAAGACAAAACAAAAAATACCGAAGTGTACCAATGTTTTCAGTTAATTAGCAGCAGTGGAATGTAACTGGAGTATGTTTACTCGAGTACTACATAATGCACATCTGTCCGACTCTGATTTGAAGTAAATGTCTGGACGGAAATCAAAAGGCATTTCTCTGCCCTTTAGCTCTCTCTCCTTTGTTTGATGAACTCATGCTGCTCCTCTGTGGCAGAGGGGTTATTGATTGATTCCATTGATCAGCTTCTATACTGGGAAGTCTGTGAAGGTGGAGGAGGCGGCCAGGTGGACAGATGGGAAACAAACAGTGGGAGAAAGAAAAGAGCGGAACATTTCCCATCTGTAGCCTTTGTGTGGCTGCTACAAGAAACTAAAGATGACACACACTCTGTCTCTTTTACTCATGTCTCTCTGTGTTTTAATGCATTCAAAGCAATGAATGAACACATGACAGATCAAATAAAAGCTGCAGACATGTTCGATTCTCTCGCTCTAAGCTCTCATCCTCAGAGACGGACTCCGAGTTAAGCCCGGTTTAAGAGTTAAAATCCCAGTTTTTGTCTAGCTCTCATCCACAAGCTGGCTGATGCTGTCTGAAAGGAGATAAAGCGAAAGGGGAACAATAACCGCAGGATGTCTGCTGAAATACAAAGTCGAAAAAATACAAATGTGATGCTCTGAATGGCTCCAAATGATTTTTGAGACAGGGTTTATGGATGATGTGGAAAGAAAACATCTCAAAGAAATAAAAAGCTCTGTGGGGGTGATGAAAATAAATCAAGAGACAGCTGTGGATTAACTGTGAGCCTTCAGATCATTTTATTTCTGCAAATGAATTCAACACAACTACACAAAAACAATGGGAAAAAAAGTAGTAAAATAACATAGAAGACAATAATTTCTTAACCAAAGTTTACATGTTCTTTCCATGTTTGCGTGGGTTTTCTCTGGATACTCACATCTCCTCCCATAGTCCGAAAACACGTATGTCACGACCACACGACTCTAGGAAGTGCAGTACACACTCCAGGCCACTAGCGGGCGATGTGACCCTGTGCCGCGCATGCGTTTGAGACACGTCCCTTCTCGCTACTCGCACGTGTCTGTGATCCGTTGGTAGATGGAACGGAGCCACGGTTGCCCCGGCAACCATCCGTCCGCAAAAGGTAATTTCATAACATTCTTCTCATTACTATTATATGATTATCATACCATGTCAGATTATATTATACTACACAGTATATTATCTTCTTTAATATCAATACATTATCAACAATTAATGTCCCATATTTCAACAGGAATGTTGAGAACATGTCTGGTGGTTGATTTTCACATCAGACTAAAAACCAAGTTACTTCCATTTAAGCGTAGTCTCTGACCTACGCTCCATGATGCTTACATTTTCATTTGTAATCAGCTCGCTCAAAAACCTTGGGAAGTAGGAGGCTGTGAAAGGAAACGTATGTCCTCAAACTGGCAAATGAAGTAGGCACTTGCATATGGAGAGGCCCTGGAAATGTGACAATCCAGTGATGATGTAAATCTTCACCCTGTGTGGTACAAAGTGGGTGGGATGGATGGATGGATGGATGGCTGGATGGATGGATGGATGGCTGGATGGATGGATGGATGGATGGATGGCTGGATGGATGGAGCAGCAGCAAAGACAGTAGCCATTTCTGTATAGAGGCAAAAAAGAGACACGAAAGCCTGTTATTTGCTTCCTGTATGTCATCAACTGTTTTGTGCCAACACATTTGAACTCAGACTGCAATGTTTCCTACACTGTAATCAAGTCTATTGTCTGTGAACTGTGACCATTGACTCGATCCATCACAATAGGGATTGATTGAACAGTGATCTGAGTCGTCCTGCTGCTGTTACAGGTCACACGGAGGGAGCTGGTTTCAGCTGGTTCCTACCACGTCTGTGAATGTGGAGTTCATCTTCCTTTTTCTTTTTTTTTATACAGTAGGCGACTCTCAGACAAAGAGGTGAGTCTTCAAAAGAAAATATTTATGTGTCTCAAAGGGTTAAAGAGACTGTGAGGCCGAGTAGAAAAAAAAAATAGGACTCACATACCAAACCGGTGAGACAGAGCCCCACGGTGAGTCCTGTAATCCAGAAAACAGAACCGGACCAGACACACACACACACACACACACACACACACACACACACACACACACACACACACACACACACACACACACAGACTGACTGAATGACACAAAATCATGGGCCTGGACCCAGATAAAGGAAAGGGAAAAGTCTGTGGACACGCCAGTGCCTCGGTTCGGCTTTAATCGTCATTGTGCTCCAGAAAACTTGCCTTTTTGTCCTTTTATCTGGTTTGAAATGAGGAAGTTTATGCAGCCATGCCTTCCTATGAAGAGAAACTGAAAATGTAGCAGTTTTAGTTTCGTCTGTATCCAGTTTTACTATGTGGTTTCACCTCATTTTTCAGTGAGAATTGTGCATCTAATGCACTCAGAGATGATTTAGGTTGCTTATGTTTTATAGGGTGACCCAGGCTACCTTTGCTTTGACACCTGTCCTAAATGAGCCTTAACAGCCCTGCCCTCTCAACATAACTAGTCTGATCCTATCCAACCAATTTACCCTCATTTCTCTTGATAGCTTACCTGCAGATACATCAATATGCAGAACAGACCAATTAGATCCTAATGCTAAGGGACCCATCTTACACCTCTTGGCTTGTTTAAGGATCAGCTGGTTGTTAATCAGGCTCTGGGATTGCCAAGATCGTAACAATTAAAACCAGAGCCTCTGTTTATGTATGAATCATTCTTGTCTGTTTATGTGCCTGGTATAATGCAGATATCCTGCTGGTTGGGATGATAATCAATATTTTACTTTTATTGTTCCTGTTCTTTTAGGACACACACACACACACACACTCACACACACACACACACAATGTAGGTAACAATGTTCCTTGCAGACTGAGGAATGTGTTCATTTCCTCTTTGGTGTGAATGTTTACACTCTGCAACAGACTGAGAATAAAAGTCCAGGGGGGAAGGAATGTGTGTGTGTGTGTGTTACACACGCTGCACAAAAGTGCACAAATCCATGTGCACTGGACATTGTGGGGACAAATCCAAGTTTTCTAACACAAATAAATGAATTTTGGGTAGAGTTTTTCCAGGGAATAAATGCAGATGTATGCAAAGTCCTCTGCAGTGAGACGTGCTCTAGGTAATGTGCGTTGCCTGCAGGGCTCTGGCCTCTTTGAACAGGCTTTTATCGCCTGCAGTCAGGATGAAGGTTCCTCCTCAAGCAGTGACAAGGTTAACTCATCCGCTTATCTGGGTCCAGGTTAAAGGTTAACTCTTCCCTTTGAGTTTCAGTGGAGGACAATGCAGAGTACAAAAGTCTTTGAATTGCACACAGACACGCTGCTTATATGGCTTGACTGTATACTGACTGGATACTGCAGATTAACTGTATACTGTACACTGCAGATGAACTGCAGACTACACACCAACATTTTGGAAACTGGTCCATGCTTTCATTCATCTGAACTCTGGCTCTCCCTAGTGTCCAGGAAGAAGAATCACAACATTATATCACAAATTGTATTATTTTGGTAAAAAAAAAAACTACATATATTATTATATATAATCATGTTTCAGGTTTTGCACTTTCTAACCCATCTGTCTGTGTAGAAGTGAGAAGATTTCTATTCTTTAATCCAAATTTAACTTTGAAAAGTGAATCATACAACATACAAACTTTTAGCTCCATTATTTCCCCAGGTATGCATAGTCATTCCTAAAATAATTAATTAATTCAGCTTTCTTTTCTTGAATGTATACAAGCATCTGTATAACGCAGACATAAAGGAGACAAAAGCCTGTCAGGTTTTTATTAACAGATTACTTTTATTATAAATATACAGTGTTAAAATGGAATGGTACCTGACACTGCCAGCCGTTTACCGCTTATAGAAACAAACATACAAAAAAAAAGTCTGTCTGTGTCTGTGCTGCAGATCTGTAATCATCCAATCACGCATATGCATCATGAAAAAGTTCCCATTCATGTCAAAAAAAAGAAAAGAAAGAAAAGAAACAATAAAAACACACCTCGGCGGCCATTTTAGGCGAGCAGGACAGGAAGCAACCGTTCGTCCTCCAGAGGTTCAGCATAGTTTGTCAAGGAAAAGAAAACACCTTAAAAGTTGACCTGGGAGTTAAAAGCAATAACCAGACAGAGAGGGAGAGTAAAATAATGTCAAGTGATAAAACTGAGATCACAGTAAGGTGTGACTGAGACATTCACTGGTGCTTAACATCCAACAGTTCAGGGGAAAGAGGAAAAAAAAAGACATTAATAATTAAAAAAAGACGCCACACGCAGCATTTTAACGTTAGGTGACGTTAGAGTCTGGTAGTTCTTGAACTGCTGGTGCTTGTCCAGACCGTTCCCCCTAAAAAGCCCTTCTGCTGCCTCTGCTGCTCGCCCCCTCCCTGAACTAGGATCAATACGCTTCTCGAGATGATTGTTTGCTCCAAACCAACAGTTTGGAGTGACTGACGATCACAGCGACCAGGAACCAGGAGAGCAAACCTCTCATCCACAGGTTCCAGTCTCTGCAACACGGACATGCATATGGACATGTGATTATTTCTGGCTATAGACACTTAAAAATCTCCAGATTACTTTCCATAAGAATATAGAATATTTAAGAAGATTCTCTCAACCCGCTTTATTTCTAATAGTGTGCTATTGGCGTACACTTTGGACAAGTCCACAGACCATCACAGGAGATAAACTCACACCATTCGCTCTCTCATTTACACCCATTAAGAGTCTCCAAAACGACCTAAACGTGGACGTTTTCAGACTGTGGGAGGAAACCAGAGTATTTACACAGAGGTCGAACAAGTCCTAGGTCCTTGGAGACCAAACTCACTGAGCTTTACATCGTTTTCCACAATCCTTTCAGGGAATACCAAATAAATCGTAATAAACTGGTCTGAGTTCAGTTACTATCGTCTTGTCAGGGGGACAACGCCCTCTGCTGGCTTTCTTTGTGCGGTAAAGCGTCAAAATGTCACATGTGGCGCCCTTTTTTTATATATATATAAATCAATGGTCTTGTTGCTCATTGGATGATCACATCGCTGAGCGCTCTCAGTGGCCACTAGGTGTCGCTGCTGTCGAGTCCTGTCTGTAGGTCCAGTTAGTCTAGGCGACGCGTTCAAGTCGATGGCGTGAAGGCTAACGAGCTAATTCTGCTCTCAGTCTGCAGGAGATATCACACACACACACACACACACACACACTCACACTCATTTTCTATGAAAATATCAGGCACTTATTTTTAAGTACTTTACATGAATGAACAGTGCCGCTCAATAACCGATGCTGAAGTAGTGTGCAAAAACACTGGATATGACAAATCTGTTGGAACATGCAGAACAAAATGTAAACATTTAGATCGTTCTTTAGAGAAAGGAAAAAAAAAAGAAATAATATCTAAAGAAACCTTTACAAACTAAAGCTTAAATAAACCCAAACAATATAGATAGCTACTCAGCTCTCATACTGGTTTAAACATAATGCTGGATGCTAAAGACTACGAGACGTCCTCTCCTCTGAATGACACGCTGGGCCCTCAGTGGCGTCTCGTCCTCCGTATAAACAAGAACATGCAGCCAGAAACACAATAAAACTACTGAGAGAAAGAAACATAGAAGAAACTGGTCCAGTGGTACTGTGGTTTGACTGGGGGGAGGGAGCTCCCCCCAGTCTGTGAGTGTGGGGTTTACGCCTGAGATGAACCAGTTTGTACGAATGAAGGCAAAAGTATTTGACTTGATGCATGAGGGTGAGTAACATATCCATGATCCCACGATGTATAGAAAACCACTAAAGAGACTTATGTTTACATGATTTTGACAGATACATAAGCCTCTCCATCCCTCAGGTTTGTTCTCTCTGTTTGGGCTGAAACTGAAGTGAGTGTATCTGTAGGATCCAGGTCTGGATGAGAGATGAGAGGTGAAGTCCAGATCAGGAGATTAACAACTCCACAGATTAGGAGTGTGGTGGATTTGCCAACAAAGCTCTCCTAACGTACAAATACTTTTGTCTTCAGCCACAGTGGTACAAACCTCGTCTTCTGAAGTGAAACGCCTTACAACAATAAATAAAACGTCTACGGACATGATGAAACAGAGTGACACATAAACATACACAATAATCCTGGTTGTGAGATACATGACCTCTTACTGCATTGATGAAAATATGACAGAAAAGACGTGTCTTTTTTTTACCATCTTCGCCTCGTTACTGCTCGTGTTTTCCTCTTGTGAGAAGGAGGAAAAGAGAAAACAAACTTTATGGTGTAAAGTGACATTTCTTCAAAGCAAAACAGAAGGAGAGATCATATCGTGATGTCCTGAAATACTAATCATGATTCCAAAAAAAGCAAAAATAAAAGATTTCCATGGTTGGTTTGTGGGGGAGCACGCCTCCCCTGATCTCTAAAACGATTCCTGTCCCGCTCCCAAGAAACCCACAGTTCAATAAATCTGAGAAATATATATATATATATATATATATACATATATATATATATATATATATATATATACATACATAAAAAGGTATCTTCTTATCAGACATTTTCCTACATCCGCTTTAATGGACTGTTTTGAGACTGAAAAGTGGCGATGAACTTGCTGAGGTGAGAAGCACGTGTGCAGCTTCGATCGATCGGGAAAAACAACAACAACAACAACAACAACGACAGTATGTGTATAAGCTACGTAACTAAGGATAAAAAGCACCATTTCTTCTCGGTGTCGCAAGTTGATTCCACTACTGTGAAAAAAACTAAACGTTGGCAATCATAAATACGCAAAACAAAGGAAAAAATAAAGAAAAATAAAATAAAAGAAGCAAATGGATACAGTAGGTGTGCAAATCTGAAACCGAACAGAGATGAGCCGAAGGGGGAGAGGCTGCGATTAAAGGGATACCTTGACATTTTTAGTTTCAGCTACACAATTTGTCACAATCTTGGAATCTTGTGTTGGCACTTAAAGATGAGGAGGAGGAGGGATAAGAAGAAGAAGCTGGGGAGGGAAACGGATTGTTTATATACGTCTATATATAGATATTTTTTTCCCGCCAATGTATTGTTATTCTTTGGCAAAGGAGATTGAACGTCGCTCTCACCCTCAAGTAACAGTCAGAATATAATCGGATCTCAGCCAGGTGGAAAGAACGTCTACGTCTTCCCTTCAAAGTCTCACATTTTGGGAGAGGGGGAAGAAGAGAAAAAGCTCTGGAGCTTCCTGAGGAGAATCTGCATGAGCTGGTCACATCTGGACAGATCGCAGCTCGTTGAGAGGGACTCGGTCACTGGTTTTAACACCTTAAACACATCATTTTTGCTGTACAGATTAAAATAAAGACAGTTTTATGTATCCTGTGTGCTTGTGGGATTCTGGTTTCTGATTCTGATTGAACGGAGTTTGGACCGTCTGCCTCAGGCTGTACGCCCTCAGCTCCAGGTGAGCTCCTCCTCTAAAGCAAGTATGAAAGGCATGTTTGATATGGCAAAAATCACTTCCATTCACCTGAGACTACAGCGCCCCCCTGCTGGTCTACTTTGCACCTCATTTCAGAGCTGATCACAGTGAGGGGTTGGGGAATCAAAAACAAAAAAAAAATCACCAAATCACAGGGGATTGGAAACAGCAATGTAGTCCTAGTGAGAAACCACGGACCACAGCAGTGACTGAATATGGAGAGGTCTGACTAATATAATGTTGGCTTTGTTTTGTTTTTTTCCACTGGCTTTGATGACAAATCTAGAACAGCGGGTTCCTCCTGGAAACGGGGTCAGAACCAGTCTCGGCGTGTTAGCCAGTCTAGGTTTGTAGGCCAGGCACCTCATTTATAGAACGGATAATGTGGAGAACCCTGGTTTCCTCTCACCTGCTGTATGTATTCCTGCCCTCATCCTACTGTATGTGCACTGGAGACGTTGTTTAATGACACGTGTTCTTCCAGCTGGTTATGGAGCTTCACTGCAGCTCGTCTTAAACCGTCCTTCCAGCTTCATTAACAATTTCACTGGGAATTATCAAATAAAGCTTCATTTGTAAAAAATTGACCCTGTATTTACCTGAATGGGCTCTCTGGCCACGCCCCCTCATCATGAGCAGCACTGCAGTGTGTCAGCACACCCCACTGTACATTCAGCTGTACTATTAGTGTGTCATTTATGTGTTTATATATGTATATATGTATATTTTTAATGCTGTCATTTGTTCCCCTGGTGTTTCTTTAAGGCCGGTCCGTGAGCCACAGTTCTGTCGCAACCTTTGGAAATGATCTGAAGTTCAAGTTAGAGAGAAAACGTCCTAAAAAGAGGACGTCCGACCTGAAGGGGACAGATAGGCTCCGCCCCCTTCACTCCAACACTGATAAAGCAGGTGTGTGTGTGTGTGTGTGTGTGTGTATGGGGGGGTGAAAGGAAAACCTGAGGTAGTCTGAATGTTTTGGGCTACGTGCTCATGTATGGTGCTGATGTGGTGCTAGCGGCGTCTGGCGGCCACAGTGGTTTTCGGGAAAAGAACGAAAAAAGAAAAGAGAAAAAAAAAAAACAAAAACCAGCAGGACTGGGTATGGGACGACACGTATGCATCGGCAGCTCGTTCTCCAGGGTTACACCCGCGCCACTCTGTCGCTGCGTTATCTTAAGACATGGTACATTTGAGAACTTTGGCTTCTTCCGTTTCGCAGGAAACGCGTGTACACTTGGGGAACGTCGCCCCCGGCAACATCAAGGTATCTCTTTAAGTGAATGTGTCCGAAGCCGGCGATGGAGACGGATCGCGGCCCACTTAAGGCACGTGTGTGTGTGTGTGTGTGTGTGTGTGTGTGTGTGTGTGTGTAAGGAAAGGTTTTACACAAGCAGGTCTCTAGAAATGCTTCACTCCACAGGCTATAATGTGAAGACTTTGTGGTGGAGCTTTTCACTCGGGGGAGGGGGGGGGGGGGTCCGGATAACATGTTAGACGCGTTTTTTCTCTTTTTTAAAATCAGAAAATGACTATCCCTCTACAGAAAGTAGAGCACAATTTAAAAATGAAGCTACCAAACTACAGTACAGCTCTAGATGCTCATTAATGACGTCTCGATGCATAGCATCACCCATCGATGTAATAACTGGTTGTACTTTACGTAATAAGGATCTTATTCAATATTTCACCCTAACATTGAATAGTGGAGTTAATAGTGTTATGGAGGGTAATGGCAGTGTTTCTTAAAAACAACAAAGTAAAGTCACAGTCTCTCATTGCTCTGGTTCGCCGACAGAGGTGGGAGGAGAAACTGATTGCGATTGTCATGATTCTCGTCGTTCCTCCGCTCGATCGACGATGTGAGAGAAAACCAGCGAAAAAAACAAAAAAACTAACAAAAAAAGACAAATAAGGAGAAACAAAGAGGAGTTCAAATGAAACATCCCTGCTCCACGTTGTTTCAGGCTTTTACAACCTTCCACGACCAGCCCCAAGCCAAAAGCCTTGTTCACTCCCCAAACCGGTCTCAGGTAGGATGAAAAAGGTCCTAAATGCAAACAACAGGGACGAGGCCTTAAAAACAGTGCGTGTCAGTGTTTGCAGGCTCTCTCTTCAGCTCTGGACCAGAGAGGAGCGGCACGAGATCTTTCCCCTCCTGATTTGTGGTTTCAGCTTTCTCCTCCTCCTCCCTCTGCTGCTCCTCCTTCTTGACTGCTACTACTCCTCCTCCCTCCGCCTCAGTCCTCTGGGGGTCCACCTTAGAGCCCGGGGGCAGAAACTTCCCGAACCTCGAGCCGTTCAGGTCCTCCTCCAGTTTGACCTGGAAGGGCGGCAGGCCGAGCAGGAAGGCCCTGATCCTGCTGGGAGAGCTCAGATCCGCAGGTTCCTCCTCGTTCATCTTCATCTCCACGTTCTGCTCTCCTCCTCCTCCTCCTCCTGCTCCTCCTCCTCCTCCTCCAGAGCCGGACCGTTCACTACTAGAGTTGAACTCCTGCGGCTGCTCCTTGGCTCTCGGCCTCTTGGGCGAGGGCTGCTCTGAACCCCCGTTGAGGCTCTGGGCGCTAGGCTCCGCCCCCTCCGGCCCGGCGGCGGGCCGCTTGGCCGTGAATCGTTTGCTGAGGTTGAGCGGCAGCGCCTGCTCGGGGGGAGGCGTGATGGGGGAGCAGGGGGTGGGCGGGGCCAGCGGCGGGGGCGGCGGCTTGGCGTTGAGGTCCTGGGACAGCGCCTCGGACAGCCTGCGCGTGAAGGTCTGGAACTGAGACGAGCCCAGACGAGTCCTCATCAGCTGACACACCTGCACGCTGCAGTCCAGGTTCATGGGCAGCACGCGGAGCGGCGGCAGGGGAGGCCGCGACCTGCCCGACGCGTCCCGAACGCCTCCTCCTGCTCCTCCTCCTGCCCCTCCTCCTCCTCTGTGGTCGTCCAGGCTGCAGCCCGTGCAGCCATTGTGCTGCTGCAGCTGCTCGGCCCCGCCCCCGGGGTGCGGCGTGTCCGGGCTCCCGCCCTTGGGCTGCAGGGTGTAGATGGTGACGTGGCGCTGGGCGGGGTCCTGGGGCGTCAGGGCGGGGCTCTCAGGGCACCTCTTGAGGCCGACGTGGCTCCTGAAGACGTCCAGGGGACACACGCCTTTGATGGGGCTGAAGCCACCCAGGGAGCCTCCGACGAAGTGGCGAGGCAGGGTGGAGAGGAGCACGCCCGGGGCGGCCGCCACCGCCTCCACCTTCAGCTCCTTGGGCTTGGGAGGGAAGGGCAGGAAGGGGGTGGACATGGGGGACAGGTCGGGGGTGAGGGGCATGTTGGGGAGGACGGCCGGCTGGATGGGCTGCGAGGACCGAGAGAAGAAAAATGAAAAAAGGTGAGGAGAGGATTCATCACACTGAGCATCTGCTCCGTTCTAGCAGCTCTTAAATCATTTTTATGGACAATAAATTCTGCCGGGCACTGCAGGATCTGAGCCTGGTTCTTCCTGGCCTCGTTGTTCTCACAACAAGCGATCAGATCTACAGTATCTGACATTCATGACGTCTAGAGATGACATGCAGGGATCATCAGAGCGTAATATCACGGTTTATCTCTGCAGGACACGTTGGACTGGAACAGGAGGAACACGACAGTTTCTCTGCTCGGCCAGCAGAGGGAAACACACACCATCAGTGCATCCACAACTATCTGCTTTCATATTCCATTAGTCAATTTAGCTGAATAAATAAAGTTCTCCAAGTTCTCTAAACTAAGCTTGACATTTATATTTTATCTGTATTTCTTTTAGAAAAGCTTTAACCTGATTTCCATCCCAGTCCTCAGTATCTTCCACAGACTAAACCAGTTGATTCTGTACTATGTCAGTGATAACGTGGTCATACCCTGTGTGTGCTGCTGGCTGTCGGTCCTCCTCGGCCTGGGAGTGGAGGACTAGGCTGCTGTATCTCTGCTCCTCCTCCTGCTGCTCCTGCTGCTCCTGCTGCTGCTCCTGCAGCAGCTGCAGCTGCAGGCACAGCCGCTGCTTTGGACTTGGCCTGCTGCTGGGCGTGCAGCTTGGCCTGGGCGATCAGCGTGGCCTTGTTGCGAGTGCCCGGCGGCCGCCCCCGGCCTCTCTTCACCACCACGGCTCCATTGGGGCTCACCATCTAACCCCAAGGAAGGGGGGGGGTGGGGGGGGTCAGAAGGTGAGCTCAGCCCATCTGTGAGTTACATTGCTATCAAGAAATACGCCGGGAAGGATTGCTTACGGTTCGAGGAGGAGGAGGAGGGGAGGCAGTGGTGATCTTCTTCTCCTTGGGTTTGGGTCCTGGTTTTCGACCTCTGGGGAGTGGTTTCCGTCCTCTCATCCCTCTGGGTTTGGGAGGCATGGGCGTCTCTGGGATTTTGAACTCTGTTCCTCCTGCTCTGAGGTGCTCCTCGTAGGGAAGCATCAACCTGAGACCAACACGAAAACACAGTCAACCCATGCTGGATAAAGCATGAATGGCTTCAAGACTACATTACTACTATTACTACGACAAAAGTCATGATGCTACACATGTTAGCAGGTGTATTAGCTTTGAAGTTGTGTGAAATCAAGAGGAGAACAAAGAAAAAAACGTGAATTTTTATGAATTACAACGTTTGTCTCACTTCAGTTACTTAGAGGTTGAACAAGTTTCAAAAACTTGGGATATTGTTTCCGATTTAGGAGCGTATACGATCGTGGGCTGCGTCTGACTTGGAAAGAGTTGTATTTGGTTTGTAAGAAGGTGAATGGGCACAGCTCTGGGTGGTTGCTGCCTCTCACCTCTCGTAGTGTCTCCTGGTGCAGGTGGCGGCGCTGGTGCTGCCGGGACATCCTCCCAGCTCGTTGTAAACCACCTTCCACAGACGGTCCAGAGTCACCTGCAGAATAGAGCAGGTCAGCACTGAGCTGCTGAGAGCCTGAGGATGCAGCAGATGCAGAGTCAAACCTACTGCTGCCTGTGAGCCCCACAGGTTCGACCAGACCGGGATGACACTGATATCCTATACACTATGGAGCTTTTCTTACCGTTTCATGCACAGTGAGGCTCGGGGACAGTTTTTATTCATCTGCCGTCAGACTCTTTTAAACTCACAGCTCTGTTCACAACTGTTCTATATTAGTTTTTATTAATGTAGTATGGCAATATGTGTTCTATTTTCATCAGGTTTTTGTTTCCGGGGCATCTGCAAATGCACCTGAGATGTATTGTAACTAAATGTGAATCACATATTCATCGTATACACTTTATTATAAGTGTCTGAACTGCGACTTAGAGCAATATCGCCTCGTTCTTTATGTATAATTCTGTTTATAACGCTGCTGCTCTGAAAAGGACCGTCGACGAAAGGAAACGTCCTTGTCGAGAAATGTGAAATGACAATGATAGAATCTATCTATGTATCCATCTATCTATCATCTGTCTGTCTATCTATCTGTGTCTATCCATCTAGCCGTCTGTCTATCTATCTGTCTATCTATCCATCTATCACCTGTCTGTCTGTCTATCTGTGTCTATCCATCTATCCGTCTGTCTATCTATCTATCTAGCCATCCATCCATCATGACCACAAGAAAGAGTATAAGAGTTGTTAATGCCAAGTTAAATACCAAATGAGTCTCTAGCCTACACTGCTATTGTGTTTTGATGAAATAAAATCTAAAATGTGATGTGATAAATTTTTTATCACATCAATCGTTCCAACAGGAACATTAGCACAGGATATAAATCAACAGCGTGTTGCTGAAGAGGATGTGAATGTGGGAGATTAGAGAGGAAAGAGGAGGGGAAGGAAGGGAAGGAAGGGAAGGAAGGGAAGGAAGGGAAGGAGGAGGGGAAGGGAGGGAAGGAGGAGGGGAAGGGAGGAAGGGAAGGAAGGGAAGGAAGGGAAGGAGGAGGGGAAGGGAGGGAAGGAGGAGGGGAAGGGAGGAAGGGAAGGAAGGGAAGGAAGGGAAGGAGGAGGGGAAGGAAGGAAGGGAAGGAGGAGGGTGGGGGGGGACTCAGTAGGGGGGAGTAAAGAGAGATACATTTTTGTCATCACCCTTTAATAATGCGCTGTCTCTCTCTCTCTCTCTCACTCCCTCTCTCTCCCTCTCTCTCTCTCCCTCTCTCTCTCTCTCTCCCTCTCTCACTCTCTCTCTCTCCCTCTCTCTCTCTCCCTCTCTCTCTCTCTCTCCCTCTCTCTCTTCTCTGTTATTTCACTGCCAAGCTCTACAGCGGTGCGTGGGTTGCGTCCGGACGATTTCAGATGAAATACACGTTTTAGCTGGAATTCATTTAAACTTGATTTATTTTCTAAAAGGCATAGTGTGTGCCTACATGTGTGTGTGTGTGTGTGTGTGTGTGTGTGTGTGTGTATAATACAGTATTGTTGAGCACAAGGCTCGCTTCTGTACAGGACGTATGAACGGGTCTTTGTTGTGCACAGTGCGGCTCTGAGCTGAACCTGAACTGCTCGTTCCTGTCCATTTTCTTTGATTGTAAAGCTGCTTTTGTTGTGTGTTTATTTACTGTGAGGAGCCAACAAATGGGTGATTGTTCCGGGCACAGCTCCACTTATTCTTCCTTTTTTTATTCATAAGATTCATTCATTAATTAAATTAGTCACATGTTTATCAAACATTAAAATATTTGTATTTGCAAAAACTCTGCAAATGCTTTATAAATGTTGATCTAGAGCGTTTGATCCCCATCTAATAAAACTGCTCACCTTTGTAGGAAGGGTTAGTTTGGTTTTTTTTGCAAAATGTCAAACAATTTCTTCGAAGAAACGTGAAGTGACGCACCTTTTTGTAGCCTCCCAGTCGTTTCACCACAGAGTACATGAGGAAGAGATCGACTGAGAGAGAGAGAGGGAGAGAGAGAGAGAGAGAGGGAGAGAGAGAGACATGTTGAAACCCAGTGTACTCTGACGGCATGACAAGTGGAAACAGACGAGACATGCAAATACGAGACAAAGAGCAGATAAAAGTGCAAATCAGGCTCCGATTCAGATAGAAAACACCCGGTTCGACGAAGCAAACGTCCCCGTCAGAAAACTGTCTGCGACGATGAAGATTTCACCTGCAGCTCAGGCCAGTCCGGACGATACGAGTTCTCACGTTTTCACCGATAACTGAAGGAACTGAACGCCCCCCCCATCGTTACTGCATCGGACAAATATTCAGGTTTTCAACTTTCTTAAAGCTCTGACGTGCGTATAAAGATAAACTATAAGCAAAGCTAAACAGATGAATTTATTCCCTTGTTTCTAGTGCCACTCAGCGATGGGAAAAAGCCCTTGCAGCCCATGTTTGAACAACTCCTGCGTCTCCGGGGTTGTTAAACTTAAACAGTTGCTAAAAACTGCAGAACCAGTCGAGCAGGAGGAGGTCTGAGACGCCTCTGAAAAGCTCTTATACGCGATCCCTCATAAGATTAATTCCGTTGCAGGCTCTCACATCTTATGAATTTGTTATCTTGTGATTCGTATTTAGTGTCATCTGCTTCGAGTTGGAAGCCCATTACTCATTGTTGCGGCTGGAAACCGGGAGAGACGGAGCGCGGGAGAGATGAAACGGCCCGAGAGGAGCGGGCAGCCTGCCAGACGTAGACGGATGTCTCTGCAGAGATGTGAAGCATTCAAACCTGTGACATTCCTTTAAATCCTGGTTGTTTAAAGAAGGAGAGGAGAGACAGGGCGAGAGCGAAAACAAAGGCCCGAGAGCAGCGATAGAAACACACCCACTGAGTCTATTATTCCTCTCTTGCTTTGCGTGTGAAAATTTGCAAAACCTGAATATGGCAATTAGAAATAAAATAGTCGGGGAAACAGCTGAATCTCCATTTTGACAGCTTTTTTTTTTAGATGTGTGCAGACAGGGGTCACATGACCACTTCACACATGACACGAAATGTAATCTAATGTAAAAAAATCTAATAAAACCATGATAATTTTGTCCATCTTCTTCAACGAGAAGTCTATATTTTACGGTTCATACATTAAACGCCCTTTACGCTCTAATTTGAGATGCAAACATGACAAATGGTGTAAGGTCGGGGGAGGAGACACTGACTCTTCTTGAAGCCCAGGTTGGGGACTTTGTGGATGGGGGAGCCCTGGCGATCCATGAAGGCGAACAGCTGATCCAGGAACAGCTGCTCCTCCGGGTGAGGCAGCCAGCTGCCCTCACAGCCGACCTCCACGCTGCCCATCACGTTCTCCTGAGGACGGACGCATCGATTAGTAAGACTGAGGAGGAGGAGGAGAGGAGAAGGAGGAGGAGGAGGAGGAGAGGAGGAGAGCTGCGGACTCTCCGAGATGAACCGCGCTCACCTCCATGACGATGAGATGATTTATCATCCGCACGTTTATCAATTCAAGGCTGCTAATGAACTGGAATTAATCAACTGCTTTAATTTTCCACTTCATTGTGTTTCTAAACGGTGCTGTAACGCATTTCTACGCCCGGGTCTGATTCCACGTTCTAGTTCTACTTTGGAGACACGAGGTGACGGAAACGTATTCGACTCTGCGCTCCTTCTTGGACATTTATCAGGAGTGTTTGGTCCTCGGAAAACTCTGCGGAACCAGTTCAGAGTCTTTGACAAACCAGATCTGGTTCAGTGACAGCGACACTTTGACAGGCCACAGTGGCACAGGATAGAGTAGAATAGAATAGAACATGCCCTTATTCTTGATAAGACTCTACCACACAATGTCAGGAGCAATATATTGTAACTTTCCACAACTAAAACGACTATTAAAATAATCCACAACTATTTCTGTAACTAATCAGTCGATTAAAGCAGTTTAAACACATTTGAGAAAGAAAGGATTCTCTGATCTCAGCTTCTTAAATGTGATTATCTATTGCTTTTTTATCCTTTACGACAGAATATTGAATATTAATATAGTAACAAGGCATTTAAAGACCTGACCTTAATGAAACAGACATTGATAGTTTTCACCGTTTCATTGCATCATTTCTTCACAAAACCACTGATTTGTTGCAGCCATACTGCCTTCTTCTCTGTCTCAGCCTCATCCTCCTGTCATCTTCCTCTGTAAACGTCTTCCAGACTAAACCGGTCGATCACCTATCAGAGGAAGTGATCGACAGGTTAATGGATGATGGAGCATCAGATATGAAAAGAAATGAACCTTCATCTTCTCGATCCAGCACTCGGCCTGAGTCGGGGAGTCTTTGCCGTCCCGTCCTCTCCTCTTGCGAGGTCTCCCTCGCAGACTGAGAGACGGACACCCTGCAGGGACGAGACGTTTTATTTAACCTCACGTATGAACTTATTGATGAAACCAACTCGTCTCTCCAGGTTTTCAGCACCACACAGGGGGCGTGGACACTCACTGAACTGCCAGGAGAAGCTGCTGTTGTTCTCCAGCGTGGGGTGGCTGAAGGTGTCCCTGCAGTACATGAGCCGGGTGCTGGGCAGCGCCTTGACGGCCCCCAGGGCCAGCAGGTGGGGGTCCTGCAGCCCCGGGGCCCGGGCCGCGTCCTGGACCCGCCTCTGCAGGGAGCGGTAGCGGCAGTACTGGGGGTAGCTGAGCACCTTGATGCCCTGGAGCTCCACCGGGTCGCCTGGGAGGGACAGACAACAACACGCAGAGGTCACAGTCTGCTGAGGTCCCCCTGAGGGGCCCCTGAGGTCTGACCCCTCTGAGAGGGTCGAAGGGCAGGGGGGGGTTCAATGTGACACTACTACTGAGATCACGCCTGTTATGAACTGAAATGTCTGTTCCTGAACTGTTATGAACAGTTTTTTCTTTCAAAATAAAAGCCATATTGCGAAAACCGAGCTGCACTTCTCGTAAAATCTTAGTCTTGCCAAACTCCATTTCGAGGGAAATGGAGACACTTTGCAGTTTTTATGTTATTAGATTTATTGAAATTTGATCCAGAAAAAAGTTCTCAGTGTCCTCCTCTCTCCACACTCATTATCTGAAGTCATGTGACCCCCTACATCATGTCCGGTGGCTACGATGCACTTCTGTATGGATACGTCTGAAATACCAACTCTTTGGGGCATACAAATGTTTTGGGGATATTTGGGAGGTTTTTCATTGCAATATTTAGGTTTTGCACATTTGTAGCGATAACTGAAAACACAGCTACTGTCAGAGTTGGGTTGAGGAATAATAATGTCTGATTAAATTAACCTAAAAACTAAGAATAAAGCTAGACTTTCTGATTCTCTGAATACATTACTCTGATAAATATATTAGAATAAATAGAAGAAAAACCAATACACATGTTGCTAATCCATTCACCATGACTCTCTGAGCTCTGCTTATACAATAACTGTGTGGGAGACCATCCACCAAAAGCCTTTGTAATTATAATAAAGGGTATGTCTTTAATCAAATTAACCTCTTTGTGAAGTGTGGGCACTACATTAGCTGGACAGCTCCTCCTGCCTCTCGAGAGCCAACTGGTCTCGTCACTGAGTGTTTTGTGAATGGCGGTGCGACCGGTTGTAAACATGCCGAGATATTCGATCGTATGAAGGGACCAGTGGGTGACAAACTGCAGATGTCAATCTCTCTCTCTCTCTTTCTTTCATCTCATCATCTCCTCCAGTAGCAGAAGCTGCTCAGCGGCAGCCTCCTGCATCTGGAGCCGCTCTGCACCGAGGCGTTTCGTCTTCTGTCTCGGTGTTGTTCTTACTCTGGGCTTTGTCCCGGGCCGGCTCGCTGGCCTTGTTGGCGGCGTTGCCGTCGCTGCTCTGCAGCGGCTTGAGGAGGAGGCCGTTGGCCCCGCAGGACGGCGGCCTGGAGCAGCCGCTCCACCCGGCCGGCTGGGAGCACGACCACTGCACCAGGTCCTCCACCCGCACCACCATCTTCCTGGACACGGCGATGACCTCGTCCTGGGACACAAAGAGAGAGAGGGTTATAGCACGATGAGGAGGTTCTGGATGCTTCCATCCAGCGGAGGGCAGGTTCTGGAGAGATCCAACATGGCCGCGGATGATCAGAGAACGCTAACGTAAGGCTGATGCTGTCCCAGTATAAACAGGAACACAGGAGTGAAACTAGACTCCAAACAGGACCAGAGATTTAAAATAGGACCGAGAGCTGAAACCGGCCAGACGCACTGAATCCACACAAACAAGTTTCTGTGCTGACGGAGAACCAGCGAGCAGCCACAACATCTCCGGAGACGTTTCGGTTGTTTCCACCTAGACAGGACCTCTCCCTCGCTCCCTCATAATCCAGAACATGTGCCTCATCTTGACATTTCACCTGCGAATGCGACAAAGAGCGAGGGATGTGGCTGAAGCTGCTCGGATAAAAGTTTACTAGTGGAACAAGGCATTAATGTGAGGAAATGAAGTTAAAACCTCCTACAAAAGTGAGATTAAATGCATGTTCAGGCTGTTTTATCAGAAATTACACCCTACAGGGCTCATTTCTGCATAATTAAGTGAAACTATCACTGATATTTCTATAGTTTTGTTATTGCAATAATATTTCTGTGCACTCACTATGACTGCAGGTCAGTTTCTGAGCAGTTCTTGCACCACTGCATGCGTGAAGCAACGTTCAATAACGAAAGAGGAAACAAGTGAGAAACACGCAGCAGAGACATACGCAGCAGGGAAATCCACAGCGCTGCAATGACTCCACGTCGTCTGTTAATCGTTAACGTGGCAACGTTGCAGAGGACGCACGCGGCCGACGCCTTCAACGCTGCTCGATAAACATCTGATCACCTCCCAGACACACAGAGGCACATTTACGCTGTGCTCTGAAAGCCTGGATCACATCTTCATATCAGCTGCTAATGAGGGACTAGCTCTGGAAACTTCTTCAGCAAGTTAGAGTTTAAAGGTCTGTCAGTTTGCACAGAGATTAGAAATATCTATTGTTAGAGCTGACATTATGCAGGCTGTTTGTGTATGTGTGTGTGTGTGTGTGTGTGTGTGTGTGTGTGTGTGTGTGGGTCATAAATGTTTTACCAAGGATTTTGACTCAATTCCATTTATTATTTATTACTTAAAGAGTTCCTCAAGGGCCTGTGGACAAGCTCTCAGTTACAAAATGGTCTCAGACTTTCATATTTTTTTAAATATTTGGATCAAAAATTAAAATCTTTTTCTCGTACACATGCAGTCAAACACATCGACTGCCATAGTGCAGACACCCGATGCACTGCAGCCGATCTACATGTGTGTTCTCTGTAAAACTGTTCTGCTAAAGCAAACTTTTTCCTGTTTGCAGCAGGCTGAACACAAACAGCTGAGGCTGTTTTGCCCTGGTTTAAAGAGCTGCTGAAGGTGCTGAGGGCTCCTCCTATTCCAGTTTGTCAGCTCAGTCCTCGGGGCGAAGATGATGACAGAGCCCATCCCCCCTGCTCCTCCTCCACCACCCCTCCCCAAAATAAAAGCCTCCTCTTCCTCCTCCTCCTCCTCCTTTGGGCTGCAGCCAGGTGAGAGCTCCTCACATTCCTGCTCCTTTTCTGCAGCAGCCAGGTGTGAGCTCGTTATCACTGCAGCAGGGGCTGGGCTGCTTCCTCTACAAAAGGCCCTCCGCAGGAAACCGCAAATGAACAATCAACGCCACATTTCCAAGTCTTTGAGTGTTTTGTGGACCACGGCTTGTTATGCAAATGCACCCCCCCCCACGCCCCCCCCCCCACACACACACACAAGTGTTCAGTTTTAAGTTGTCAGGGTAGGTGATAAACGATAAGTAGGCTCGCTAAACCTGATAAAGTAGGTCAGAGGAGAGGTGTGTTTGATTTTCTGTAGGCTCCGTTTGTCGTGAGGCTTTGCAAGAAAAGACTCTGGCGAGTGTGTGTTGGTCCTGACGTGTGTTTATGTCTTATCTAACCGAGGAGCAAGACGAGGAAATTGATAAGTCCTCTCATATCTGCACATAATATGACAGTGCAGTCCTCAGAGCGTCATAACACAGATTATAGATGGGAAAACGACCCTGTGATGAATGTGTGTCGTATAAATGTTCAAAGTGACTTTCAGATTAGACTTTATCGCTTCACATAAAAGTAAAAAAAAAACTGGCAATAAACCGTGGCCTGAAATAAAACAAAGCAACTTCCAAATGACTATTTTTTCCAGGCGGGAAAAATCTAAACCTCTACATAAAAAAAGGCTTTCGACAAGTGGAAACACTGAAAGTTGGAAATGTGGAAAAAATTTGCTTTCAGACAAGTCATAGGATTTACATTTGGGTAATACATTAGTCTGGTTCCCAAAGGGGGATTTTCATCAGGAGGCAGAGCTGCAGCAGCAGCAGCAGCAGCTACATGGGAACCGTGCTAATCAAAAACACTGTGGAGCAGCAGCCGAAGCCTTCTCCCTCCATTCACACTAAAAATCAAGGTTTATTCATGTACGTCCTTTCACCGCCTTTTTACTCCATTATTTTAATAAAGCGGATCATTCCACGGTCATGAGATGTGTGTGTGTGTGTGTGTGTGTGTGTGGGAGAAAGAAAAAGAAGAAGTCAGCGGGGATAAGATCTGACCGTGCTACGACTACAACCTGTTTGGGATATAAAACATGTTGGGATAATGCAGGAGGAGGCGGCTCTCCCGCCATGAGGTTATTAATAGACGTTATTTAAGCAGATTATATTAGAGAGACCGTCAGCTCCCGTAACAGTGGGAGTTACGTTAATGCCGTTTTTCATGCTCGCTTTCTATTGTTTCCAGGTCACTTATCTGCCAGATTCATCTGTTTTAAAGTGGAAATGTTTTAAGCCACGTCCGGCGCAAATCTTACAGATGCTCCGTCCCACCCCGGCTGATATTTATTTGGCAACGTCTCAGACTCAAATTAGCAATAGAACGTCTCAATCCCCGGACAGATCCTGATGTATTATTGCAAGTGAAACACAGAGCCTCTGGGGGGGGAAATTCCCAGAGGCGTGGCCTTTATCTGAGCATGATAGTATCAATACGTCTCAAAGACTTCCATAAATGGAGATAATTATTGTTATGATTGGAGATTACTGTCATGACATTCTTCATAGCAGTAATTACTACTATTATATGTTTTATGTGTTATTTAACTGTTAAAATGATAAAAATGTCAACTTTTTAAATTTTCTGTGATATTT